>QKQZ01037604.1:0-58598 GCA_003595255.1 Solenopsis fugax
CCCCTCCGAAAGCATCAAGGGTGCTAACAATATTTGTAAGACGAGAATTATGGTCAAATGGAAGTGAAGAGGTAAGGGCATCTCTCTCGGCGCGGGGGGATAGAACGGGAGGGGAAGGGGATGAAGTGGCAGAAACGTATCCGCGAAAGAGACGGCGTGTTGTGAGACGAGTGCGAAATCGAGGGAGACGGTTGGCACTCCACTCGTGCGTGCAGTCAAGACGGAGGAAAAATTTCCTCCAGCAAGTGGAGGAAGAAGGAAAGGCGGTGCAGGCGGGAGGAGGCAGTTGGGAAAATCGGGAAAGCAGAGTGTGAGAGAGACAAGGGTGAAAACGACGCAGAACGCGATCGACCGAGACGGCGAGAGCGTAGGCACGACGGAGCGAAAGAGGGAGAGAATGCGCGAGGAGGATCGAAGGCGGCGGCGGCGGAATCGGAAGAGAGAGAGAGAGAGAAAGAGAGAGAGAACGGGAGGGTGGACAGTGTCGAGCATCCTCCTCGAGGTCCGTGTGATGCGCTTGCGCTAACGTAAACCCCCCAACACACGTCCATGTAATGTCATCGCCGAGCCAGTCTGACGCCAGGCGCCGCGACGCTATGACGTCACTGATCCGCGCTTCGCCGACAAACATACCTCGCCTAGCGGTTGAGAACTCATGAATGAAATCCTATTTACTACCGAGTATCCGGATAGAATACTCGCGGAGGGACGCGCCTACGAGCACACACATCAGGTTCGCACGAAGACGCGCGAGCGGGATCGTGGGGTCGATTGGTGAACGCCGGGGGACCAATCGGTTATACGCGCGCTGGCTGGGGTTCGCCAGCTTCCCAAGCGCAGCGCCTATCCATGTTAATCGTGTCAATGTTGCGTGTGCGACAGAGCCAATTTCGCGCAATCGTGCGATCGCACCGTCATGCAATCGCGCGGCGAATCGATACGGTTCGAATAACTGGGATGCCGATTCGCGTCGACGTGGGCTTCGATCGAGGAGAGCGTATCGCTAGTTAATTATCGGAACGCGATATCCCGGCTGTATCTTGATCAAACTGTCCGGCAGCTAATCTCCGCCAGTGATGGTCCCTGTTGATAGCGAGCACGTTTCGCAAATAACGCGCAAGATTCCCGCCCGCCAGCTGATGGTTTCCCTCGCGCTTGTCTTCATTCAGAGCGCCCGCGATGGCGTTCTCTACGGCCTATCGACGTTTTGTGCGAAAGTTGCGGGAGAACATGAGTTGCTGGTGAACATGACGATAATACCCTTTATCTCCGCGCTATTGACTGCCACGATCGAAAGCTACGGAGGCACGACGCTTTAGTGCACCTCGGAGAGCGACTCTCTCTCTCTCTCTCTCTCTCTCTCTCTCGCGCTCTCTCTCTTTCTCTCGTCGATATCCGGTCTGTTTTATGAATGGGCTACGCTACTGCGCCAGGAGAGGGTCTCCCGATAATCAGGCTTCCGTGGCCTTTCAGCACAAACGTTCTCCAGAGGATTCTCGAGCCGGAGAACGGGAAATTGCTACCGTATTTCCTCATACGGTCGCTTCCGTTCGCGCTTCACGCGTTCTCAAATTTTTCCTTGGTCACCGATCAGCTTGGTTACTTTACAATATAACGATAAACGTGAAAATGCATACGCTCTTCAAGAAACGTACGAGATGTGGTACAGCGCGAGGTCAAGGGTGCAGCACGACCTCGACCAGAAGTTAATTGTTCGGCAAGGATCTCTCTCTCTCTCTCTCTCTGTCTCTCTCTCCCTCTCGTCGTGGCCTTCCCCGAATTTCGCAGGGCCGCCCGCTGCTGCCGTGGTCGCGCGTCTCCCATGCAGATCGACTTCCGCAATTTTGTTGGCGCGTCGCGACGCACGAACAACGCATGAATCAAAATCCCCCCGGTATCAGGCGCGCTTAACCGAACTTCGCGGGAACGCGACGCGACGCTACGCGCCATCGCGCGACCGCGACGTGACGTGAATTCATACGAGCCGACTGATCCGCATGCGGATTCGCGGATTCTCCCCGAGAGTGAGATCTCGCTCGTTTCCTCGCTCGCTTCGTCTTCTGCCGCACTGCATTCAGAAGCGAGTGAGCTCTTCATATTAGGGAAGACGGGAAGAAAAGAGGAGGAGAAGAGAGGGGAGGAAGGAGGAAGAACTTTGCCGTAACTTCATCCCACGATCCGCTCTTTCTCTCAGCGGAGACTGCGCGTCCTGTTCCATTGTTATTCCGTTTCAAGTTTTTACAAAGTTCCGACGACGGCGGACGGGTTCCCGTTCCGAATCAGCTCACGGCGTGTCGGACCGCATTTTCCATCCTCACTCAATCTTCGACGAATTGGGGCTTTTCCTTTTTAGCCGAGAATTTTCGTTGTCTTCAATCGCGGCTCAATTAATCCTCTTGGACGCTGCCAAGAGATTGGGATAGATATAGAAAGCACGGGAAAGGGCGCGATTCATTATTCACTGATACCAATGACGTCTCGATAAATATGCTGATATAACCGAGTTCGCGTGTCTTTTGTCATATAATCAATTCGCGCATCTCTAGAATGATTACCTCGATACTTTTTTTTAACGACAATTTATTGTTTCTCTCGATCGTTCTTTACTGCTCTATTATATTAAGAGAGATATTCAAAGAAAAATTAAAAGTTAAGAACGAGCGAAGTGTAATTTTTAACGATAAAATTTATTTTCGTTTAATCATATATTGTACGTTTCGATTTACTCAGTCTTCCTCAACAGTATTAATAAATAATATTAAAATTAAATAAATTAAGACGCGCACATATAAATGTAATTGTAAATAGATAATAATCTAACAAACTAAATGTAATTGTAAATTGATAATAATCTACCAGACTAACTTAATTTCACGCTATGTTGTAGATATTAAAAAAATCGAATTGAAATTTTTTGTAATAAATAAAACTGATAGTGATGAATGAAAGTAAAAAAAGATGAGTGTTTTTCGGCCAAAGGATCTTGATGCCTAATATTTTATATCTAAATTTGTAGACATTTTCTAATTCTGTAAAGCGTGTGTCAACAATTTTGTTGGTTTTGAGAAGCGCAATCTTAATAATACGTTTTTTTAAATAAAAAAAATTAAATTTTTAAAAAATCAGATTCATATTTTTTTATAACTTTGTTTTTTTTTTATTACTAGTTATAAAACCTGCAGTAATAATAAACTGAGGAGAAGAAAGTGGAGAAAGAGAAACATTGTAATAAAAGTTATCGCTTCGGAGTAACAAACGGCTTGATATATATTCTTTCACGGGATCCGGAAAACGATAGGATTAAAGGCGGTCGTCGTAGCGGAACAAGCGAATCGCGACAGCGAGAGCTAAGGAAATACATTTAGTGGAAATTCCGTTTAATCCCGGGATAAGGTTGGAGATACCGTAACGCCGTTGGCCTTTAAAGCCCTTCACATAATGGCCTAGAAGGGATTGGCTAGCGCAAGTTCTGAAGGTACCTTGTATCGGTCGTCCGGTCTCACGACCTTTGAAACTTTAATATGCTCGACATCTGAGGTAACATTGTATCTTTGCGTATGACATTCATTTTGCATTAGACTCTCGAAAGACAGAAATGCGTCCCCGTTACGGGTCATTGGTATTCGTTTAATCTTCAGTCAGGGGAACGAATTTCTCGATTACGTAATCGCTTTGATGAACTTCAGCAACGTTTTCCAGCCTCTTCTCCGAGCTTGTCTTAATTTCACCGATACGATCTTCGCGAATTGAAGCTCATCGGCGCCCTTCAAAACTTCACCGAAGAGACCAAGCGATGCGATTAATGATCCCGCGAAGCTTATCGCGCCGGAAAATTGTCCCCCGCTTCCCTCGACGCCCGCCTATAATTCGCGGTTCGAACGCGCTTGAGTCTCTAATTTCTAAATACTAATTTCCGCGCTGACGCAGCAGAACAGTCGCGCGTCGAGTGCGAAAGAAAAATGGGAAGCTGCGATCCCGAAACTGATTCACGGGAGAGCTCGCGTTCTCATTAAAATTCCCTCCTGTTTTCTCCACAGAGAAAGCAATATCATCGAAAGAAAAGTCTACGTGGGAGGCATATCAAAGAATCGACCCCGTTAGCAGGACGACGAGAGTGATACCGAATAGACCGTGTCGTAATTAAATCGATTAAGTACACCCCCCTCCCCCTCCATCTTTCACATCTCGAGCAAATTAAATCAAACTGTATCGCTCGCGATTCGGCACCGACGTGCCCTCGACGCAAATTCATCGGCAAACTCGGACGCGTTAGTTATTCTCTCGCGAGAAGAAAAAGTTTCCGCCGTTCTGCAAAACACCCACCGCCTTCAGATTGAATTCACCGGCGAACTTGTCGAGGCGAAGGAGCACTGGTTCGACGGGGGCTCAACGGGGGAGGTGGAAGTTGCGGCACCGGGCGAGGAAACTTATCGAGTGGAATTCGATAGAGAGAGTACCACCGCGGGTACCACGAAACAGGAGGAGTCAAGGAACTTCTGGGCGGGGTACGGGGTTTCAGGGAAGACGCGAGAGAGGTCTCGCGCCTCGAGAAACTTATCGTCCAGCAAATCCATCCTGTCTTCGTGAAGCAGCGCGGAAGCGCCGTCGTCTCTCTTTCTCGTCCCGGTGCGCCCGTCGGAACTCGAACGCCGTTCCTCGGTCTGTCGACTGCAATTTGGGCGAGATCGGGAGATGCGAGGTGGACGGTGAGAAATCCGCAACGAAAGAGATCCAGCGGTAGAAGCGGAGCCCGAGAGTCCTCTCGGCGAGAGGGGATCGGTGTAACTTGCGCACGTTAGACCCGCTTCGGCTCCAGGCTACGAGAATGGGCAAGAAGAACAGCAAGCTCAAGCAGGATACCATCGATCGCCTCACCACCGACACGTACTGTAAGTAGCAATAACCCTCTTAGCTCATTGTACGCGCCCTGCCGTGCTCCTTCATTCGCATTACCGCCCTTGTGCAAGTGCGTGCGAAATTGTGTCAACGGCGGATTACTGTCGCGTGTCCCTGATTATCGCGAGCATCATAAATTCTCTGGGCGCGATATTTCCGTGTTCGCCGCTCGTAAACGTCAAGTTAAATCGTCCGGCGCGGTCGCGAACGACCGATTGTCCGTGCCCCTTTCCGAACGCAACTTTTCAAAAAGTGGGTCTTCCGAGTCGCGGATTCTTCCAGGCGAGCTAGCGCGAGGATCGCGCGGGACCGAAAGACGAGTTCCTCCGATTTTTCCGACTGACCTACTGCGTTATTTTGGCGATTCATGCAACCGCAGCCTCCGGCAATATATAGGCTCTCTCTGCCTCTCTCTCTCTCTCTCTCTCTCTCTCTCACTCTCTCCTTAGCCACCTATCGCTTTCTGTCCGCATTCCCTCTGTTTACACGCTAAACGCGCATCGATCGCACGGTCGTTCAATACGCGCCGCAACGACGACGTACTCTCCTTCATTCGATAAAACGTATTTAATCCATTCCACAGAAAGTTTGCCTGTCGGAAGCGACGGCACACCGTGTTTCCACGCCACGTGGCTTTGTTTCCGTTGAACGAGAGCGCGATTCGATAGCGAACGCGACGCGACGTCTACAACCGCGGACTTCTATTTAATCTTTCAGTAAAAAGTTGTATAACACCCGCATTTACCGGCTTGTAAGTCTAATATTTATACCAAGCGGTTTTACACCGTGTTTGAATAGTCGATAGTACAGTCGGGAGAACGGACGGTAAAAATCATTAAAAATCTCTCGATGGCAAATGCCGAGCGCGGCTCCCGACATAATATAATATACGTATAATTTTCACGCAAAAATTATCGCGTCGTTAACGAACGGCTACATATTTCCAGCCACGGACGCGCAAAAATTGGATGCGGCGCGGCGGAGCTCGCTGAGTTCGCGAATTATTCGGGTGAAAATGCGAAGGGCAGGTATACGCTTTTGAACCGGACATTTCCAAGTGATTACTCTGGCACTAATGATAGCCTTCGCCGTGAACCCATATTAGGATTTTCGCCCTTACCGCAGGCAGACCTCGCGTGCGCAAGCAGAGATTCGATTAATAAACATTACACGCAAATCGTTTGACAAACGTTTTCGTAAGACGCAGCGACAGGTCGGAGATTTCGAGTCAACATTTTTCTATGTCAGTGCCTCTTTCTAAACGCCTCTATGGGCTTCTTAGGATATCGATCGTACCGTGATTAATGATAAGGGAACATCGTCCTTTATGTCGTGTTGTTCAGTCGTTTGCACGCGTCATGCAGAAAATAATTATTGTAATAGATGGGAATATATCAGCCCCCATAAAGTTCTATTCTTGTTATAGAATTCATAGAATTTGCATTACTTCTTAGAATTCTCATTTTCGCTAACTTGGCATTTAATAGATGTTCACATTTCCTACAGAAATCTGGAGCATACTAAATGAAAACAATATTCCTGTTTTACGCCACGCTAACAGGTTCTATAGTTGCACAAAATTATGTCACGTTGTTCAATCGCTTGCTCAAATTGTAGAAAATAATTATTGTAACAGACACGAATATATCAACCTTATTATATTTGTATTTCATAGAATTTGTATTACTTCTTAGTTTCCGTTTTCGGTTAGAATACATAAAATTTAATAAATATGTAAATTTCTCCTACAAAAATATAGAACATACACTAAACGAAAACGACATTTCTGTTTTACGCCTCGATGACAGTTTCTATTTTGATAAAATTATGCCATATTATTCAGTCGCTTGCTCATATTATATGAAAAAAATTATTGTAATAGACAAGAATATATCAGTCTCATAAATTTTATTCTTATCATTAAATTCGCATTATTTCTTAATTTTTGTTTTCAATACTTAAAATATAATAGATGTATACATTTCCTGAAGAAATGTGAAACATACACTAACGAAAACGACATTTCTATTTTGCGCCCTGTTGACAGTTTCTAGCTTGATAAAATTGTGTCATATTATTCAGTGGCTTACTAATATTGTTTAGAAAATAATTACTGTAACAGACAGGAATATATCTGCCCCCCATAAATTTTATTCTTACTTTTTAAAATTTGCATTATTTCTAAGTTTTTTCGTTTATATTACTTAAAATTTAATAGATGTGTACATTTCCTGCATAAATCTGGAATATGTATTAAATGAAAACAACATTCTTGTTTTGTGCCCCTTGACAATTTCTAAGTTTGATAGAACTCTTATATTATTCAGTTGCTTGCTCGGTACATATGCCATATCTAACATAAACTTAATTTATCAAGTTATACTATTTACTATGTTTAAAGAAAAAGATTTGTACCAATAAAAACTTCATACTACCTACTACTATAAAAAAATTAGAAATACGAAATATTTATTTTCTCATATTTGGAAAAAAAACCTTTGCATTTTTGCCATGTATCAAAAGGGATGGGATTTATGGCCACTGACGAGTGGGATAATCAAATTGAACAAGGAATACAAAAGCCAAGTACTTGTATTTTTGTGTATTCCATCTTTTACTATCTCTTTACACTTGTGTATAAAAAAAAATCACTATATCTTTTACAATCCTGACAGAGAGAGAAATCACTTTACGTATATATCGCTGTGCTGTTCATAGCATTGACAAATTGATTCAACTCACGATTTCGTTAATATTAAGAGTAAAAAATTAAAATTAAAACAGAATAGATACTAATATAACATAAAAGCATATAACAGAGTGACTGCAAGCAAATTATCTCTACTCCTATTTTTTCTGACTTCTGTGAAGTTACCGTATGCAGAGAAAATAATCATTGTAATAGATAGAAATATATCAGTCCCATAAGATCTACTCTTACTTCATAAAATTTGTACTATTTCTTAGTTTTTGTTTTTGATACTTAAAATTTAATAGATGTGCACAGGCTCTGCAGAAATGTAAAGCTTACATTAAACGGAAATGACATTCTTTTTTTTTGTTTTGTTCCGTTGGCAGTTTCTAATTTGATAAAACTGTGTCCTATTATTCAATCACTTGCTTATATTGTTCAGAAAATAAGTACTATAATATAGACAGGAATATATCAGCCCTGTATTGTTTCATACTAATTTTATAGAATTTATTTTTTAGTTTTCGCTTTTGCTTACGATACTTAAAATTTAATAGAGACGTATATTTCCTGCAGAAATTTAGAACATACATTAAATGAAAACGACATTCCTGTTTTACTCTACTCTGATAGTTTATAATTAAATAAAACTGTCATGTTGTTTAATCACTTGCTGAAATTACATTACACAAAATAATTATTATAAAGGAATATATCAGCTCCATAAGTTCTACTCTTACTTACATAGATTTGCATTATTTCTTAGTTTTCGTTTCACACTGCATGGGAACGAGAGGTAGCAGACAATTGTCACGATAACATGATGGTTAAGTCGAATTTTATACGTCATTTACTAAAAAGTTAACTTGACAACAATGTGTTTCTGACAGTCATAATAGATATACACATTTCCTTTAAAAATCTGCAGCATACGCTAAACGAAAATGACATTTCTGTTTTTGCACCGTGCTGACATTTCTAGTTAGACGAAACTGTGTCAGATATAGACCAAAGTATGTACGAGATCTCTGACAGTCCATTTGTCATGACTTACTTACCTTTGCACTTTAATAACCGCCAATTTGTTACCTCGTGCGACCGGATGACCCAGTATAGTAAAAAGTTGCGTGCGCTGAGGGATACCGCGAAGTACACCTCGTTGCAAGAGCAACTTTGTTAAACAAGTGACTCCGCGTGGGTTTGCGCCTGCATCAATAATGCGTATGTGTATTCCATTATCGAGCCGTATACATTTAATATTATACGCCATTGCCGACGTCATCGCGCTTTGATCTCGAGAATGAAGTAAATCGTGCCAGGTTTGCCGAATGCAAGGTACGCACGTGGCAACGTTTACTCCGTTTTCGAACAGTGTATTAGCGATGTGAAATATTAACTTGCTGGAACACGCGGCCGCACAAATATTTAGCGACACGCGAGGATAGTGACCAGGTTTCAATCTCTTCACGCACATATTTATTCTGCGATTAATACAAACACGATAAAGGGACCTGGAATAACATTTGCGTTATCACCTTCCTCATCGCCTTGTAATAAGTTCAGAGTCGAATTAGTTAACCCCAAAGCACGATTGCTTGCCGAAATTGATTGAAAGTTGAAAGCTTTTTGAGGCGTTTATTATGCCGTAACGTGTTGAGTCGCGTCGACGAAAAAAATGTATAATCTCGTCCAACAATATTCTCCGGTTTCCCGCTTTTCTTTCAAGCACAGAGGGCGGTTCAGCGTACCGTAAAATTCGCACATCGCGCTCGTTTACCATCCTGTTTCCGCTATACCCCGTGTATGGGAATAATCCAGGTGCAACTTTACGCAGACCGCGCCTAACGAACATCAAAGCTTTGCTTTGAATTACCCTCTCCAACGATGTTCTATTCGCTTGTTCGTAGTGTAAAAAAATAATTTCGACTACCGTCAATTTAAACAGTTTGTTTAAAGCGCTCGTAAATTAAACAATGTTTAAACAATGTTTAAATGATGTTTAAACATTGTTATTTGTACGATATGTGATATGAAATTCAGTAGAGATTCACGGGACAATAAATTTTATCCAATTTATTCAGAAAAATGTTTCCATTGTTTCGAAAATGTTTACAATACGATGTATTCAGTAATGCTCTTTATAAATCGAATAATTTTTGACAAATTAATTAATATTAGTCCTAGAATGCTTCACATTTTTCTGACGTTAATACTATTCAGAGTGAAAATTTACTTAATTAAAATTTTTATGTCTACTTTATATAATAGATTGCAAGATGATCAATAACTGAATTAACATTATTTTAATGTAAAATAAATAAAACTTAATGTAACAATTTTATTAAAAGTTATTGTAATCCATGAAGTCCTTTTTCTACTTGAAATTTTTGTAACACGGATCTCAATTAAAATTATTAGACCGCAATTGATATCGAGGAATAAAAAAAGTTACTCTTTTTGAAAATCAAGTCGACAATGAAATGGAATATATAGAAAAAAGAATATGTATAAAAATAAGATAAAAGAAGACCTCTGTTTTTTTACAATAGCAATAAATATTCAACTAATAAATGATGTTTTTCTGAATAGAATAAATAGATATAATTGTTATATGAATGTGTAATAATTATACATTGATTTATTCTCAAATTGTATTCTGCCCTTATTTCCACTATCACCGACAGAAAAATTATCGTAAGATTTATATGAAATTTCTAAAATAGCTTTCTTTATATGTATAAAAATATTTCTCTATCCATATTAAATAATTATTAATTTATAAAAAAAATCTCATTCGCAAACCCAATTATATAATGTAATACAAAAAATTATGAGTGGAAAAAAATTAACACTAAAAGTTAACAATGCTCTGGATGAATATTCACCTAGGCAAGCTTGAAATCACAGGTCATAAAGAACGTAATGAAAGTCTGACACTGTCTAAGTAGAGACATACTACAGAGGAGAATAGGCGGAACCACAAGCTCTTGGTTACCGCCGCTATTTAATAGCAAATACTTGAATTAGACCCTGGGTGAAAATTCAGCCACAGTAGCACTCTAGGTTAAATACCGTATATTCACGTGCAAGTACGTTAATTTTCTCAATGCCTTTATAATGTAGTCCTTTTCGGCTTTGTAAGCTGAAGTAATAAATTCTATTCTATTTTATAATGTCTCTGAAATATCTCACATTATATCTTAATTATAAAAATCTAAAATATCTTATATCTCATAAAATATTTTATATCTTAATTTAAAAAATATGAAAAGTTTTACAACTCTGTTAGTTATAATCATATACTAGAATACACAAAGTCATAATAATAATATTGATCATGTAAAAACTTCTTGCTTTAACAAATTGAAATTAATTTCCTACCAATTCAATATCTTACGAAACGGCTGCTACTGATGTCAGTCTTTATATCGCTAAAATAAGTTATAAGACGCTGGAAAGGATCAGCCAAAAAGTTCGGGCTTGATGGATAGCTTCGGCCTTCAGGTGGTCGAACGCGGGTCCGAGCTCTTATCTATTAGAGCACCATGGATACGTTTAGAAGGGCTTTTGTCGAAGATACGCACGCCTCGGTGATCAGCCGCGAGCTTGAAAATCTTCCGCTCTCGCGTCTATTATTCCGCCTGGACGGGCAGATCTTTCGATGATTCGCTCTTTCGATAACTTTCGATTCGTGCACGACTCATTGTCGGAAGGCACACAGCTTCCGAGGGCAAGGGTCCTTTAAGAAAATTCTATCGCGGAAATTTACTGTAGATCATTATTGTTTGCGGTGACGCGTTTTAAAAATCCTCGACATCGGGATTTTTTTATATTATTTACGCGACGGAAAAGTCTCTTGAAAAGTCGCAGACACCACGCTCTTGAACTTTAATTGCGATCGCTGAGGGTAGACTTTTACGGAAACGAATTTAAACTGCGCGTCGCTTTTAGCATGCTTAACGTGGCGGAAAATACCTATCTTATCCGAAAACCAATTTGGGAGTCCGCAATTTCTGAACAAGTCGATCGATAAGAGAAAGGGATTTTCGTGAATACCTCCGTAAAAATTTCCATGAACGCATGAGTAGCCTCACAGATAGATCAGAGCATTGGAAAATGACGGCGCTGACCCTATGCGAAATTTAAGGCGATAGCTAGCTAGCTTTATCCGTTTTATACTGACAAAAATATCGTTTTGTTAAACAAGTTATACTCCTCGTTTTGGAGCCACAGAATTATAGTTTTTTTTACAAAATAAAATACACATGCTAATGTATACGACTCTAGTTGATTTTTTTGGCAAAAATACGAAAATGTTTAAAAAAATTATAATTTTTCTTGGTGACTTTTATCTCAATATGGCAACGAAAGCTGTCAATTCACCAACACGTTTATTTTGTGAAAAAGTTATGCAAGTTATATGCGCGAAATAAAGACAGAGATAACAGATGTAAACTAAATAAATGGATAATGTTAGAATTAATATTTGAGAAGCCTTAATAGTCATAGCGCGCTAGATTTTAGTATTGATATTTCTTGTGTGATTTTATTACATTTTCAAGTTCACGAAACTTTATGCCGAATAAGTTTTTAGTCTCGAAACAGTTACAAGTTAAACAAGAATAGTAATTTTGCCAGTGTTTGCCGTTATCTGTATAACATTATCTAGATATTCATGTAGATAAAGAAATAGCTTTACTTTATTTTTATCTAGATTATTACAATGTATATTATCTTTATCTTAATCTTAAATAAAAGGAGTGTAATCTTTTTAAAATTGTCTAAGATAATATGAACAATAACAAGAATGAAGTATTGTCCTTATAGTCTCAAACTCCAAATTACTATTTATTTTAATAAAAGAATATTTTAAAGTGATAACAGGGTTGCGTTACGAAATTCACTGCCAGTATTGAAAATCTATAGTATACGCAAAGTGAACTATAGATTTTTAGTAAAGTGACAGTGTGTATATCGGAACGCAGTCCAGATTGCACAGATCAATAGTAATACAATATAAAAATTGCCCCAAAATTATAAATTCGAAAACTTTTACATGGAATTTTGTCAGCCATTATATAATGTGAGTTATGTAATGCTTATATTTTTTAACTTTGATTTTTATTTGCATATTGATTCCATAAAGAAATAAGAAATAAAAATAAAAATATATTGTTTTATATATCCTAAATTATTTTATTTAATAGCGATATTATCTAAAAATTTATTGAGATAAAACCATACATAATTTTTTCATCTACATAAATTAAAATTAAATCATCTTTGTTTTAGTGAAGGTACATTTACATCTTATCTTTATCTCGGTAATTTCAAGTTATTTAAGTGCAACACTGAATATTACGATAATCAATTTAATAATAAATGATGTTAACAAGCATTTAATATGGCAATAATTCCAATAAAAAAAAACTTTCTCTTTTTAAAAACTGTAAAGAATTTGTTGTGAAAAATAATACCTCAGCTAAGAAACTTGAAAATGACACAATATATAAAATCACATAGGAAATATCAGCACTAAGATCTAACTATGACTGTTAAGGATTCTCAATCATTCATTATATGTATTTTCACATGTCAGTTTAGATTCTATTATTATTATGATTTATTTACACGTTAGAATACACGTTTAAAAGCCTAATTTAGAAGAATATAATGTTTCACAAATTGTGTATTGTGTGCATGAGATCTCGATGTAATAATATGTAAAGATCTTCTGTTGATCATAAATTATAAGTATGAAATTGTAAATCGTATGTCCATAAGTCGCGTTCAATCGATAAAATTGATGGCGCCAGCATCGCCTTAATCCGAGATTAGAGAGCGACTCGATCGAATAAATTGTTATAGATCGATTACAAAAAAATTGGCGCAATGATGTCACTATCCGTCGACAGTTTCTCTCGAATCGAACGTTAAAAACCGTTACAAAGCAGGTGTGAAATTAAACGCTGCCTCGAATTGCGAAGCCGGAGGACATGTATAACGCATTAAATGGAAAATATCGATGATGAAAACATGACATGTAAACCGCGAAACGGGCACGAAACACAAGGGTACGGGATTATATGTATAATATTCAGTAACGCAAATCGTCACGAGCGGATGGGGCCGGCGGCGGGCAGTCGGATGTGATCTTGCCGTAACGTCCAAATTACCATATGCGCTATCGATGCGACGTCTACGCGCCAGCAGCACACGAATGTCAAGCCCCGTGTCCGTCGCGATTTAAACGCGATATAGCGCCGGAAGCCTGGTGCCATGGCGATAAATTATTGTCGCGAATTGCCAGCTGGACGGACTCGCGCGGGAGATCTGGCGTTCTCATTACTGGAATAATAACTATGAAATTACGAGTTATTACGGATTACGAGCTCGTTAGAGGCCGGTCACGAGGAATTTCACGCGCGGATGCACCTTTAGCGCGGGCACCATCGTCCTGCTGGATTATAAATTCAGACTCGGTCGGATACGCTGGTAATCCGATTCAACTTTCGGGCGAGCAGCGACCGCACGAGCGTGCGAGAATCAGGTTGCACCAGGATTGGCGACTGTTTCGCAGCAGTACTGCGAATAATTAACGATCAGTAAGTATTAATTACGGAACGGAGAACGTGCCGTTTGGCGAAGATCGTAGATCCTGCTCCTTGTACATTACATGTAGGCAATGTTCGAGGGCGCGTGGTATCTTTGATAAAATTCAAATTAGCACGCACCCTTGACACAAATGGAAAATATCTAATTGCGGCGTAATGCACCCTCGTTCGCGACCGTTATATTTAGCGCATTATATTTAGATCGAATTTACTGTAACTTTCTGACCCCGTGGCACGAACTGGCAAATAAAATTCCGCCTGTTAAGCGGGTCGCTGGGCATGACAAATTATTCCATGTAAGAAATTAACCGGTAAACTATGAATTTATGGTACATCGTGCGCAAACAATTTTATCATCGATTTACAAATATTATTTTTTTTTCAATATAAACGATATCCTAATATGACCAGGAAGTGTAGCGACACATTTAAACAACGAGAAAGACTATACCAATCGAAAACAGATTTTAGTGCTGAATAATTTTCCAAGTAAATTTACATTTACAAAATTCTCCAAATTGCGCGCTTCATACTTGCCGGACTTAAAACAAAGAAGAATCCAAAAACGTAATGTCACGAAAATTAAATTGCTAATCAATTTAATAATTTTGACGCTTACAAGCAAAGATTTTATTGCGAAAAATAACATCTCGGCTAGGATCGATGTTTTTCGTTTTTGTGTATCCAACAAGGTCGCGATGAGTAAGTGTCGCACAACTTTACTTTAAAAGGCCGTAAAAAGTTGATCAATTATAGTCAATTATTCTCTTCACATTCAACTGTGATTGGTCAATTTCTTACGGCCTCTTAAAAGAAGGTTGCAGACCGACACTAATGCCAACGCTTCTAATGGCGATTTGATCCTAGCTCTCTGATCCCATATCACGCATTACGCTTTGCGCGATAACGCGATATTACATCAGCGACAGTATAAAGAAGTGGCGCATTAACCCTAGTTAAACGCTAATACCGACTACAAAGCTAATTTTGCTAGTAATTGGATTTATATAGATTTTAATGTACAGTAAACCAAATGAATCCTAATTTACATTCAAAGCAATCTCAGCTGTGTAAATAGATTTTTATTTCCACATGACGATGAATTTCCCGAAAAAGAGAAAATCGGCTTTGCCGAAACAAGCCCACATTCATTGACGAAAATCCCACTCGATTTCCCGATTAAGCTTGACATAATCCCAAGCAATAAAAGCAGTGATTTCGTTAATGCCACATTCACGAAAAAGACACTCGAGATAACAACCACGCTTGAAATTAAAGTGAAACGTGCTACACAGAATATAATAATGAGAGAGAGAGAGAGAAAGAGAAATTGACAATATATATGTTTCATAACTACATTTGTAATTCCTGGAAGCTTGATATATAAAGACAATAGAATTTATCTTTCAAACATACAATTTCCTCAAATAGGAGATTTCTCACTCTATAAAACAATCCATAATAAAATCTCTAGCTCGGCATTATTTTCACTCTGTCATTTGTTCGCTTCGACATTGAATATCCATAAAATAAAACTTTTAATAATAATTAATAAGTTATATTAAAATAAAAAATACTGATTCTACTTTATAGTTTTGTATCTAATGATAATTTTAACTATACTTAATAATAATAATAATATTATTATTATTTTATTATTCTTTATTGCTCTTATTATTTAATATTTTTAACTATCGCTTGTGTAAATATTCACTCGAGTTTCGCGAATGTTAAAATGTAGAATGAAATATATTATGCAATATATTGTAATGAAATCGAATATATACATTTCATATAAACTGCATTTGTATAATAATTCTTAGAAATTTCTTATGCATAATAGAATTTATCGTTCAACCATGCAATTTTCTTGAACAGGGGATTCTCACCCCATATATCGTCAATATACTGAATACTAAAATCGCTGGCTGGGCATTATTTTCACTCCGTTATTTATCAATGTCGCTTCGATATTGGATATCCATAAAATATTTTTAAAAATAATGAAGTGCGTTTAAATAAGAAATCATCTAAACCTTTTATAGTTTCGTACTTAACGATAATTTTAACACTGCTTAACTGTTGTGTAAGTACCCATTCAATTTTCCGATTAAGCTTGGTGTAACCTGGAGCAATAAGATTAGACAAGATCCCGAGCAGCGATTTCGTTAATGCCACATTCACCAAAGACGCTCGAGATAACTGTTAACTGTTAACTACTACGCCTAAATATAAAATGAAACGTACTACGCAGCGTATTGTAATGAAATCGACAGTATACACATAACTGTACTTATAGCTCCCGGAAGCTTCATATACCAAGACAATAGAATCTATCGTTCAACTATGCAATTTTCTTTGATAGGAAATTCTCACCTCATAAAATAGTCAATATACAAAACACTAAAATCGTTGGCTTGTTATTATTTTCGGTCTTTTATTTGTCAATATCGTTTAGACATTGAATATCCATAAAATACTTTTAAGAATAATGAATTGAGTTGTATCTAAATAAACAAAATCATCTGAACATTTTATACACTGAGAGAAAAGTATTCGGTATTCAGTCATCGATAATCGAAAATTATTATATATTATATCAATTATGTTTATAAAATTAATAATTGTAAATAATGTAAGTAATAATCCCACTAATTCCGAACTTCAAAATAGAAAAGTTTTATATAAATCTATTAATTTTATTCATTATCAATTATGCGATAGATACAATTTATAATAAAATTGATATTCTATGAAAATATTATACATTTATTATTATAAAATTCAATGTAAAAATTTCCTTTCTTTTACTATAATTATTTATGTTACAAACAAATCAGATAAAGTAATGTCATTTGGTGCATGTTAGTGGCGTAAATCGGAATATCCTTCAATTTCAGTGGATATAATACAGGACATTTGAAAATTCGTAGATAGAATAATCCAATGGACTTTCGAAACTTTTGTCAATACGAATTGATCGAAGATAATGAGAGAGTACAGCATAGTTATGAATGCGCAAATTAAAATGTAAAGACTTTCATATTTTATTACACATATTTGCAGTTCACACTTAATTCTTCTGTACATATAAATAACTTTGTTTATCTTCAATTTTTATGCGTTTTTACTAATGTACAATATTAGTTTTAAATAAAATTCATCTTATCTAATATTACTTTGTTAAAAGTAACTTCTCGAAAATTAATCTTTGCTTATAAAGTGACGTCAGTGACTTACAGTGATGTTCTGTAAGTTTGCCTTATTAACTATAAAAATAGAACATAATATCCTCCTGATAATATTTATTTTAACATTCAATTATAATCAAATATCAAATATTTTTTTCTCGGTGCAGTTTCGCATCTAATGATAATTTTAACTCTACTTAACTGTCGTCTACATAAATATCCACTTGATCTTCCGATAAATTTGACATAATCCGGAACAAAAGCAGCGATTTTGTTATTGCTACATTTACGAAAAAGACATTCGGGCTGACTAGTACCACGCTTAAAAATCACGTAGAATATGAAATATGCTACGCAGCATATTGTAATGAAACGACGATATGTACATTTTATAACTTCACTTGTAGCTCTCGGAAAAGCTTCATATATGAAAACAGTAGAATTCAATCATGCAATTTCCTTTAATAAAGGCTTTTCACCTCATGGAATAGTCAATATACAAAACACCATAAAATCGCTGGCTTGGAATTGTATCTCTATTCTATTATTTACTCATCGTTTCGACATTGAATATCCATAAAATATATTTAAGAATAGTGAATGAGTAGTACCTAAATCAAACGTTGTCTGAATATTTTATAGTTTTGTATTTAATGATCATTTTAACTTTACTTGTGTCATCTGTATAAATATTCACTTGATTTTCCGAGAAACTTGATAAGTTGACTTAATCTGAAATAAAAGCAGTGATTTTGTTACTGCTACATTCACGATAAAGACTATCAAGGTAACTGTAAGTACTGCGCTCGAAAATCACGTAGAATATGAGATATGCTACACAGCATATTGTAATGAAATGATGATATATACATTTTATAACTGCACTTGTAGTTTCTGGAAGCTTCATGTACCAAGACAATAGAATTCAACCATGCCATTTCCTCTGATAGAGGATTTTCACTTCATAGAATAGTCAATATACAAAACATCATAAAAGGGCTGGCATTAGTTTCTATTGTCGTTTCGTTATTGAATATCAATAAAATATTTTTAAAAATAATGAATGAGTTGTATCTAAATAAAAAAATCATCTAAATATTTTATAGTTCTGTATCTAAGAATAATTTTGTATCTAATAATAATTTAGCACTATTTAGTTTGTTTCTATAAATATTCACTCGATTTTCCGATAAACCTGACATAATCCTAAGCAATGATTTTGTTACGGCATTTTGTTAATACATTCACGAAAAAGATAATTCGGGATAACTGGTACGTACTCCGCTCGAAAATCACATGTAATATCAATAATATGAAACGCGCTACACAACATATTGTAATGAAATCGACGATATACCCATTTCATAACTGCACTTGTAGCTCTCGGAAGCTTCATATATCAAGACAATAGAATCATCGTTCAACCATGCAATTTCCTTTGATAGAGGATTCTCACTTCGTAGAATATACAATCAATACACAAAACAACATAAAATCTGGCTGGGCATTATTTCCATTCTATTATTTACCGATGTCGCTTCGACATCGAATATCCATAAAATATTTTTAAGAATAATTCATGAGTTTTATCTAAAAGAGAAATCGTCTGAACATTTTACAGTTTTGCCCTAACGATGATTTGAATTCTCCTTAAGGATGTATAGGAAATTTCTCAAAACATTAAGAAAAAATTATGAAAAAATTAGAGATTGTTTTATATTAAATTTGAAAATAATAGAAAACATTTGACAGCGATTTTCTATCTAGATAAAAAATTATTTCAATAAGTAGACATGTATGTGCTCTAATAAAAATATAATTAATAATAAAATAATGAAAAAAATCTGAATTTTTTAATTTAAATACTTTAAATATTAAGGTGATGTAAAGTTTCTCTGCGATGCAGAGATCAGTTCTGTAAAATAAATAAAATTTATTTATATATTTATTTACAAAATAATTAAATAGGCAATCACAATAAAACCTTGTATAAATCATCTTGATTATTTAAAGTATTTACACAAAAGAATTGAGATTTTTCTTAATGTTGTAAAAAAATAATTTAATTTTTAATAACAAATAGAGTAAATAAGCTATAAAAATATGTTATTAAATAAAAATATAATCTTATTCATATAGCTTTCATATATATAGTTAATTTGAAGTGATAATATTAAATACATTTCCAAATTTTTTTAATTTGCAGGGACTGCATGTCCGATACATCCTTAATATAAGTATATATCGAGTGTATAAATATTTATTTCAAACACATACGTCATAACCCATGCGCTAGTTTGCAATGTCTTAAGAAACGATTGAAAATTGGTATAGACATCCCACTGAGTTAAAAATTGCCCGAACATTATCTATTTTATTTCCCACAAAACTACCCGATGACAATTCCGTAGCTGACATTCGCCCGTAAACTACGGGATACGAGCATTTCGCATCATTACGACTATTCTCGTAAGGTTGAGCACCGTCCGCACACTCGTTCAGGAAACTTCCATTTAATCTGCCCGCGAAAATCAATAGGCAGTCGAGCGAAACAATGTTTCGCGACTGCATGTTGCGTTACGAGCGATTACACGAGGAGCTCGTGCTCGAGCTGTGGCATTCGTTCTCGCGATCGCGTGATATACGAACCCGTTTATAACGGGCGGCTTATTAATTTATCAGATGTGAGATTACTCCTTGCTTTTCCTTGCTTGTCCCTTGCTTTATCTCGAGTGCCCCTGATCTACTACGTTACTTACATAGTTTTCCCTGACTTACGCACGCTCGCGCGAGCTTCCACGCGACCGGCGAAGTTCTCGCGCGCAATTTGTCTGCATATAACTCTCGCTCTCAGCCTCTTCGCGCTCTCACCTTGCGCGTTTACAGCGGAGGATCTCGACGATAAACTGCGAGAAGTGTCGTCTATCTTCTCGCGAGAAAGCTTTCGTTACTCAATTTTTCTCCGGAATTTAGCTAGAGTATCGCCACGAAGGAACGATTCAACTTCACTCGCGTGAAGTTAGCATAGCCCAAATATTAAAAAAAATTAAATTCTTTAGCTCATTCGATGATTTCTTTTGCTCATGTATGCACATTTTGAATTTTTATTTGCACACTTTTAACAAAAAAGTTATTAACTAACCAATTTTGAGGGGAACTAGCTTCACAATGGCTTCCAAAATACAAGCAAATATTATAAATTAGAAAAATAGTCTTAATTGATAGATTTTCGTTTGTACATTCTCAAATTGGCCGATTTTTTGTTTGCATACTCTCAATAGACAAACTAGAAACATAGATATTGCTATTTGAAGTAGCTCCTATCGATAGATTTTCGTTTGCACATTTCCAAACGAGTCGATTTTCGTTCTTAATAAATAAATTTTTTGGAGCCGATTTCACACCACAAAAAGTTTTTGCGAATTCCGAAGGAATGAGTTTAAAATAGCATCAATCAATAAATTTTTATTTGCCATTCTCAAAAAATTTAATAATTAATATGCAAACGTCAATTAATGCCATTTTAAACATAATAAATGTAAACTTATCTACCGAAATCAATTGTTCTCGAGATTTTACATATTTATCAATAACTTTTTAACTAAGAGTATGCAAATAAAAAATCGACTTGTTTGAGAATATGCAAATCTACGATTCGTGCCTTTTAAATGCAGGATCAGTGTTTCGAGTTTATCTACTAGCGTTGATTGTTCTTGAAAATTAATTGTTAATAACTTTTTAACAAAAGGTTTGCAAATGAAAAATCAATCTGTTTAGAAATATGCGAGCAAAAGTCTATCCATTGGTGCTTTTATAAATACAGTATGTTTTCAGCTTATCTATTGACTATTCTCGAAATTTTCATTGTTAAAAACTTTTTAAACTAAGGAAGTACAAACACTGCAAACGAAAAATCGACCTGTTTGGGAATGCGCAAACAAATCTATCGTTCAGTGCTGTTTCAAATTCAGTATCCATGTTTCTAGCTTATATTCAGTTCTACCGATTGTTCTCGAAATGTTGTCTTTTAATCAATAAATTTTATTTTAATAACGTTTTAATTAAGGGTGCGTAAACAAAAAATCGATCTGTTTTGAAATGTGCAAACGAAAATCTATTGATTGGGTTGGTATTCATAATCGTATATAATTTTCCCTAATTTGGTTTGTTAATAACCTTTTTATTAGAAGTATACAAACGAAAATCCGAAATGTGCATACATGTGCAAACGATGAGCAATCTAATGAACTACAAAAAGCTAATTTTTTTATATTGAGGGGTTAACTTCACACGAGTTTGAGTAACACGTTACGACAAAGTTCCATCATTTTTCCCATCGACGGCCATCCGCAAATTCTAACTGATCAACCCACGCATGCGGAGACGTTTATAACTTTATTTATAAGCATTTAAAACGAATACTGACGTCGCGGTTAAGCCGCCCTGATATTCATTTCGTCCCGCCCATCTTATTCCCCACGTCTGGCGAGACAAATTTAAATACATACCCTGTGTACAGCTACAGGGGAAAATGATGTTGCAAAATTTAAAGATATTTAATAAATGTATATAATTAGATATTTAAAAGTGTGAAAGAACATGTGCAGCAATTTTCTTTAAAAAAATTCCTAAGAATAAGCAATTTTTTTGCACTCTAGAGTATCTCCTTAAAATCATATTTCGTAGTATTTATTAGCAAATCTTATGAGAAAGTACGATAGCATTACGAAATAAATCAACGTTTTGACATATAGCTAATAAAACTTTAATAAATATTCATGCAAAAGTTTATTGGATTTATTTAAAAATTTGTAAAAGTTTTTATTTAAAATTGCAGCAAAATATAATGCCTGTTCGTGTTGCTTGCATTTTTTGTACTTAGAATCGTTGCTTTTTCTTTCTCCAACGCCCGAATATATGGTACACTTTTTGTCCAAGTATCGTTCTGGTTCGTATATTAAAAAATTATTTAAAAAAATGTAATCGCCGGAATCATTTTTAAAAATGATTGTATAACAAAAAACTCTGCCAGAACTGGTGAGAACTGTCGCTGGAACTGTGCAATAAATAAGCATCACGACCTTTTTGTCCAAATGTCGTGGTATGTTTAATATTTTATTGTAAAAAAAATATTAAAATCATGTGAATCTTTTTTCTAAATTGCAATTATCGGTTGAACTCTGATAGTAATTAACTTCAACTTGTCAAATGTACTAAAATTTGTAGTTTTCTTGTATTTTAGAAGAGGAGGTGCTAGATTCGCGAAGTTAGCATGACATTTTTTAATTTTTTTTTTTTTTGGGATAAAAATTACAGAACTTTCCGTTATTTTTATAAGGAACTCTGAAACTCTGAAAAGTGCCATTAGAACTCTATGTATTTTTTTCATATTAAAGAATATCGTGCAAACTTTACAGATTCTAGGCTACTCCATTAGGAAATCAGCGATGTTTAAAGCGATGTTTATACATATGTGCACTTTAAAATATTATCTAAGAATATTTCATATAGATTCATGAAAAAATTGACTTCTTCAACAACAGACGAGGAAGTTACTTGTAAATGTACTATAGAAGATATCCGAATTATAGGAAAATTAATAATTGATTCCTACATTTTAAAATATTGATATAGTGATTGATAATATGCGACAAACTCGAATTTTTAAAGCTAGAATCTCCAAAGATATTAAAACGTGATATTAAAAAGTGATACATTTTACTATTTTATCATTGTAATATTTTTTATTATTCTATTATTCTTGCATACACGAAATTTTCGGCTAAATAAATTCTCGGCGTCTTTTAGCTTGAAATTTTAAACTAATTGCCATTTGAAAGAAGAAGAATTGATGTACTAATCTTTATTATATGAAACACTATGTTGCTACTTTCACATGATAAATTCAGATTCGATAAATTGTCTGCCGATAATAAAACTAAAACTGGATTTGTAAATATATAGCTATTACAGGATGCTTTGACACTTAGGCCATTAATATATTATTGTGTATGAATATCGGAATTATATTAAATTGCAATATTCCATCAGCTGTATATGTCTCCGAAAAAAAGAACAGATCTATATTATATAATAGAAATACTATTAGTACTCTCCCATAGATATTACTGTACGCTAGGTTTAAATAAATAACATTGTGAGAAGCAGTTCTGTATGTGCTTTTTTTTTGTCGTGACGACAAAAATTTGTAATACTAATTTCATAGATTAACATCATGATTGCATAGAAAATTATTTTATAATAATCAATATCAATGATGCAAAATATAAATTTGTCAGTGTGACAATGTATAAATATCTATTCATGCAATTACTACCTAGCAAACAAGGTGACGTCTCTAACTTCAATAAGACATCATTTAACGTCATTTGGCGTCATTTTGTTTGCTGGAAAATCAGTGCAATTTTTGCAAACTTTAATTACTACGCATGCAATATAATCTATTCTTTTTAGCTACATTATACACGTTACTATAATTTTTAAAATCTTTTAATAATTTACTATGCAAAATAATTAATAACAATGATCTTTTAATAATGTATTATATGAAATAATAGAGCAATAAAAAACGTAAAATGTATAGGAAAAGCTAAAAAATGTAGCTAAAAAAAATCGATTGTAAAACTAATTGAATATCAGTACTCATAGATTCGCACGTCCCTCGATGTCCACCGATGCATCTTCCACTGCAATCACATCCGCAACAGTGGAACCCCGAAGTGGTTTAAAAAGCCTCTTTGCATTTTCTTCAACGTTGTAACTTGCACTTTATTTCACATTAATACACTCGCGACACGAAATCCGCGGAGTTGCAATTTCACTGAACTTAATAATTTAACAATGCACGTATTTAACAATATTTAACGAATGTTTATTATAGAACAAAATATGCGGATCGAGTTAAAACAATTTTACATGTCCATTGTAGTCTGCATGTTACTTGACACACAAAGCATTCGCGACGCGAAATTTATGATCTACTCTGTGTTATTAAAAAAAATGTTTATGATAAATAAAAAACGCGAATATTATTAATGACAATTTGTTGCAATATATTTATAAATAAAATTTAAAGTTTAAAGCACACATTTATAAGTGAACGAAACTTGCGAATTATACATAATATATTATATATTTAATGTTTCACAATTTTTTAAATTGTTTGCCCCTCGCAATATTTCTGTGAAACTTATCCTCGCGATATTTTTGCAAAGATTATTTCGTCTCGTAGCTTCTCATATGAAGCTCAATTTCGCAATTCTTTTGCGAATATCAACGAAGATTTGATTTTGTAATAAGTAAGATGAAAAATTGGAATTACAAAAATTATTTTAAAAATGTAAAATAATTGCAAATTAATAACTGCGAATTAATAAAATTTTTTTTGTCGCAAAATTGTGAAAATGTTACTCGCGAATTTAATAAAATTTGCATTATTTTTGAAACTTAATTGCGAAACTATAATTAATTAATCAAATACAAAAACTTGTAATTTTTCTGCGAAATTTTTTATGAATTTAAATCTTTAGAAATCTATTCATAATTTTTCATTGCACAACGCAAGAGTTAATAATAAAATTAAAATTTTGTTTTCAAAGGGATATGATTTACACACTTTCATTCTCGACGATTTGTACACAAAATCTACATCTATATGCAAAAAAATCTACATAAAAAAATGAATTGCACTGATTTTAGAAATTAATTTCAGCAAAAACCATCACCTGTACCCTAAATGCTACTCACCAATACCATCACCAGTCATGTTTCTGATCATGATCTGTAACAAAAAATAATACAGATTAAATACTAAAGAATAAATAATACAGATTTTAGCTCAATAAATAAATATAAGATATAAGATACAAGAAAAATATAAGAAATCCGACGTAGTTTGATAAGTGTCGTGCTGCCTATTTATCGCAGTGTCCAAGTGTGGTAGTTCGTATATTTAAAAAAGTATTTTTAAAAATGCAATCATCAGAACTAAAAATGATTATGTAGCATAGGACTCTGCTAGAACTGGCGAGAACTGTCGCTGGAACTGCGATAAATGGTCAGCACGACACTTTTCGTCCAAGTGTCATGCTGGTTCGTATATTAAAAAATTATTTTAAAAAATAAAATCGCCAGAACTATTTTCAAAAATGATTGTACAGCATAGAACTCTGCCAGAACTGGCGAGAACTGTCGCTAGAATTGCGATAAATAGGTAGCACAACACTTTTTGTCCAAGTGTCGTGGTATGTTCAATATTTTATTGTAAAAAAAATGTTAATCGTGTGAAATTTTTTTTTAAATTGCAATCAGCGATAGAATTCTGATAGCACTAATTGGAACTCTTGTCAAATGTACTAATATTTAATGTTTTCTTGTACTTTACAAGAGGAGGTTTCGTGCTAGATTCACGAAGTTAGCACGGCATTTTTTTATTTTTGTTTTTTTAGGGTAAAAAAAGGCAGAACTCTTCATTATTTTTATAAGGAACTCCGGAACTATGAAAGGTGCTACTGGAACTCTATGTATTTTTTTTATATTAACAGAATCTTGTGCCAACTTCACAGACCCTACTAAATATGTATAATTAGATATGTAAAAGTATAAAAAAACATATGCAGCAGTTTTTTTTTAAATAAGAAAACTTTCACGCTCCAGAATATCCCCTTAAAATTGCGTTTCTAGTACCTATTTGCAAATTTTTTGAAGAAGTAACATTATGAAATAAAATTTTTTATGTATACTAATAAAACTTTAATAAATATTTATGTTTATTGGATCCATTTGCTCTTTTATAAAAGTTTTTTTATTTAAAACTGCAGCAACATATAACATCTGTTCGTGTTGTTTGCATTTTTGCAAACTTAGAAGCTTCGCTTTTTCTTTCTCCAAAATGTATATTTCGCTCAAATGTATATTTACTTCGTTTTAAGTTACAACATTTTTGAAGATTTTAAATAATATTTTAAATAATTTATTGTTTTGTTTTTTTCACAGTCAGTTTCAGAACGTATTCGTAATCAAAATGTTTTCTCATCAACAAAAAGAAAATAACATCAACCGGAGAAACCTGTAGTCTTTCTAAATAACTTTTCAATTGAACAACTTTTAGCTGATATTGCCAAAATATCCTTAACGAATATCGGCGTCACACAGTTAAGTTCCACTGATATTCACTTCATCCCACCCCCTTTCACCCCACGTCTGGCGAGATAAATTGAAAAAAACTATCAGTTTTTTTAAGAGAAGCCCCACTGATATTTACTTGGTCTCACTCTTCCTGTTCCCCGTCTAGCGAGACAAATTGAAATACCTGCGTAGAGTTGCACACAAAAAGGACTCCGCTTTTATCGCCATATGATTCCGACGTATCCTTAGCTTATGGCTTCCTTATGTACTCCCTGAATGGTACGTATTGGACCTCGCGCTTTTACGTCACGTCGCATTACAAAGTCAACGAAAATGATAAATTCGCAGGCACCTTTACGGCAGACGTTCCGCCCCGTTCATTTTTCCCGCATCAGCTTTATGTCCGAGCGAAGTCCTTACCGTCGGGAGAGAGAAGTAATACTCGTTGAGTTTCGTGCTGACTTCAATCCCCGGCTTAAATCCTGCCGTCGAGCGACGGTGGGCGCATCGACCGTGAATCATCCAGAAATTCTTGGAGTCACGTTTCATCCTTTGAGGAATCGCGCGGGGGAGAGAGACAGAAAGAGCTTCCGGCAATTTCCCAGGAAGTTCGTGATACCCGCAAAAGATCGGCCGCGACGGTTTATTTAGGATCATATTGAATGTTATTTCTGCCACTGACCTCCCGCTTTTCCCTATGAAAGAACCGGAAAAATCGAACAAACGTATCGCGGTAGAAGTTGACGGTACCCTCGGCTTGGCTCGAGTCGACAAAACGCCTCCGCGACGCGTCGGCGTCGCGTTAAAACCGCCGCGCGATTCGTCGCCGGCGTTCTTTCTTCCTTCCCGTCGCCGTCGCAAGAACGGAAACGTTTGCCTGCAGGGTGGTCCCCGCTATCCCTCCCCCTTCCGTCCGTCTTTCACCCTTGCATCTCGCGCCTCGATCCGTCCTCCGTGATGGAAACGACGATCGTGATACGTGAAGTTTGCGAACGCTTCCTTTTTCCATCCTTTGTAGACGCGACGTCGTCATCGGTTATTATTCATTTTTATCCGCCGACCGTCCTTCCGCGCTTCTCGGGACATCCCACCCAGATCGTCGTCATCGTCGTTGTCGTCGTCGTCTGTCACGGTGAACGATCGATGCACACGATGCTTTTTCACCCTCGCCGTGCTTGTCCGTCGCCTATGCGCTTGCGGGGATACAATGCACACGCGTGCGAACTAGACGTCGACGATTACCAACCGCGGCCGCATATGTAATCGCTCCGCCTGTCAAGCTTCCGCGTTTTGCAGCAAGTTTCTACTCCGGTGTGCCTGTCAACCTTCCGCGAATATGAGACGCGCGTGCAAGCGATTTCTAAATATCTGGCCGCTAACTGTAGCCGCGCTTGGATGAAATTAACTAGAAATTTCACTTTAGCAACATTAATACATTTGCAGAACTGCGCGTTTTAATATTTGCATTGTATTAAAATATATTTACGTTTGCCCGTATCCAAAGTAAATTGGAAAGTTTCGTCTAGTTGCTTGCAGCTAACGTTAAATCGGAAGTTTGGAAGCTCGCGAAACGTACTTTCGAACCATTTCAGCGTAAATCGACGAATCCGCCAAATTCGACATAGTTCGTTAAGTTGCTCTATTTGAAGGCGAATAAGATAAATGTGTGGAGTAATGCAATGATTAAATTGATTAAATGCAATATTAAATGAAACTCGATTGATGAAAATATCAAACACAAAGATGTGTGTGCGTATGCGTGTGTGTGTACGAGCCATTTTTGGTCATAACGGATCTTGGTGCCTAAGAATATTTTTCCAGCTCATTTCCAGCTCATGACAATTGCGAGCTGCATATTCACCGTATATTCGTCTTGAAGCACAATCTTAAACTAAGGAATATCACAAATTAAATTGACAAGCAATTTAATAATACTGATGCTAATGAGCGAAGAAATACTGACTTAGAACACAGTAAAGAATTTATTGTTTTTTTTTATCTTCCGAAGACGCCTGTCGGAATGTACACGGAAAAAATGTTTCGTTATATTTTACCACAAAATTCGATACAAATTTTATCCTCTGTGATGATAAACTTGGAACAACTTGGCATCTTATCAAATATTATGAACAACGAAGGAATTTTTAGATATATAAAAGACGTTTAAATTATATAAAAGACATTTTATGAACTGCTTAATAAAAATTACCATGCAGCATTATAAAGTATTATAAGGCAAAATTTTTTATACTGAGAGAAAAAATTTCTAAATTTTAATAAATATTTATTCGAATAGTACTAATACAATATTTACTTATTATAAATATTTATTCTATCTAGAAAAAATTATACTTAAATTAGTGATTTTTGTACTAAATAAATATGTAGTTACATTTAGTAAATGTTTAATTAATGCTATTTGAATAAATATTTATTAAAAATTAGTAATTTTTTCTCAGTACAATTCAAATTTTCTTATAATGATATATAATCATGTACGAAGTTTAGAGGAAAAACGTGTAGAAAAGAGTTGCCAAATGTATACCACTTAATTTTGTATTTGTATTAATTTGTACACAAATGAATGTTGAAAATGTTTCAAGTACCTATTATTACAACAATTAATTAATTAATCGGCTTTATCAATAACAAATTAATTACAAGTTTTCTTGCAACATGCTATAAAAGGTATGATTTAGGATTTAGGCAACCGGTCGCCTAAATCGTATCTGTGGATTCCTTATCGTATTATCCTTGAAAGTATCGAATTTATGAATTAAAATAATTAAAAGTATAAGGAGTCATTAACTAATACTTAATTCGTTAGTAATTTATCGAAAAAGGATCAAATAATTAATAAATAATAATAATGAAAAGATAAGACATCCAAATAAAACTGAATTTATTGTTGCAATGGATATATTTTTATTTACACTTTTAATTTTATTATTACATTATTTTCAGCTACATAAACTGATCAAAAATTAACATCAGCTGCACCTGACTTTTTAAATTATTAGCACGCACAAAACAAGATGTAACATGTTAAATTTTTATCTTTATTACGCATTTTTCATTTATTTCATATTTTTGTCGCTAAATATTGCTTATATTAATTAAGTGAAAATATAAAATATTAATAATAAGATGAGATTTAAGTGACCGGTATACATTTAGTAACTTTCCCGTACTTAATGTTATATGTATCATCCTTTAAAAAAACACGTTCACCCTCGCGCGATTCTAGGACCTTTGTATCATGAATCTCCTGCCCTACATGCTACGCCATTTCTTCTGTTGATAAATGTCTATATATTTTCTGTTTATGGTATAAACAGCGCGCCGCGATCAAATGCCATGCTGCATGATAAAATTATTATGACCGACTAGTCAGATTAAAAATATGCTGCATTATAAAATTTATTAAAACATTGTACATGCATGTTTATCTACTTGACGTTTATTCTATTTAAAACTGCAAAGAATTACAAAGTGTTCAATATATTTTCATTGAAATTTCACTACAATTTAGTAAAAATAATCAAACATATTTTATATTCTACTGTGTTAAAATATGAAATATATGGTATGCAATAGATATTAATAAATCAGAGAAAATTACATAAAATTCTTTGAAATATAATGTTGTCCTACCATAATATTTTCAGAATAAATTTTATGAAAAAGTTCTCTCCGTGTAAAAAGATCCAAAATTCGAATTCTGGCAGTGGTGCCATTTTTCGCAATAAATTTTTTACTGTGTTCTAAGGCACTCATTAGCAATAGTATTATTAAATTACCTGTCAATTTAAATTGTTGACATTATATATTCCGGCCTCGGTTTAGGAATGTATTTCAAGCTCGATAAATATGTGGTGCGTAATTCATAGGGGTTGGAAATTGCGAAACAATTCACATAAAAATTATAATTAGATACGAAGATCAGCTGTGAAATGGCTCTTATTTTTACATTTAAATTAATTAAATCTGCAATAGCAGATTTTTCAAAAGAGATTTAATAAAAGTGATGTGTTTAACAAAGGATCATCTCGAGAAACTCCTGTGCAAACGGTATACCTCCTTCTACAACCCCTCAAAATAAAAATATAACGAGTAGCAGCCGTAAACGTAAAGTATGCTTTATGAAATTGTACTATACGCGTATAGCTCCGCCGTTCTTTTTCCGACGAGAGAGCGTCCGCCTTCCCCATCTCGAGCTGCTCTTACCCTAAATTTTTTTCAGCCACGTGCGAACGCGGGCGCGTGAGTGGAGTTGATTTAATTTCTCAAAAACATAGGAGGGCCGCGGTGGAAAGTACAAATTCTTGCATGCGCGTCCTTTACATGTCAGTTATATCCCCGCGGGACGAGTCTTTCGTTACGCTCGTTTACTCCGCAGGCAGCTGACAAGGAGACACGAAATCCCACCGATCAATTATATCTCCGTTTATTCGAGGATACATGTAGCATACAACGCGCGCGAAACGAGGTACAGTCGACGGCAATTATCCCGACGGGAAAATCGAATAACGTTGAATAGCCGTGTGAGCGAGCGGCAACGAACTACAAAACGGTGCTCGATTCCGTCAAACGATTCATTTATCGACGCGTGTGATCTCCCTTTAAATGAACGCTAATTGATTATCGAACGGCCATTACCTTTCCTCTCCTTCGCTTTCTCTCCTCTCTCTTCGACACTGCGAGCAGAATGTGCAGCGCGACGCGACGCGACCAACTTCTCGCGCGCGGCAACGGCATCCTTCCCGATGTTAATTTCCAGCTCCTGTAATTTCGTTAGAGCGTCCCGAAACGCTGCTGGAACTAGAATCTAGGACGGGGCGATAGATTCCGCTCGGCTACTGGGGCAGCCGGGAGGAACCGGATGTGCCCCGAGGATCCACCCTTTGTTCAAACGAGGGTAAATTTATAGGACCGTTTTCGTAATCCCGCGGGCCCCTACGAGCCGTACGTGTTAGACTGTGCGCGCTGATACTGTCGGACATCCTGTTAATGATTCATATATCAGTGACTCCAGCTAGTATTCGGATAGATCAGGGTTTTTCAATTGGTTTTTCAACCACGAAAATTTTAGAGTAAGTAAAAAGAAGCAACATAATTTTGAAATATGTATAAATATGCGAGTGAGGTGCGAAGTAAAGACATTTTGAAAATTGTGAAAATTACTTAAATCATATTGTTTACTTTCATTTTAATCAAAATGGTACCATACTTGTAACAAAATCTATAAAACGATAAAGCAAAAAGTAAAAATTTTTAAATTTTGCTTTTCATTTATGAATGTATTGCCCAATGAGAAATGATATCAAAACGATGTCAATTTGATAATTTCGATGTCAAATCGATTTGATATCGACTTTATTATAATTTCTCAACGAGTAGGTGATAAAAGGCAATTAAAATAGAGAGAAAAAGTAATGGCGTTGAAAACAATGCCATTACCGTTGCTTTTCTTTGATAACGATCGTTATTTTTTTCTGTCATTAACGATAACAGTAACATCATTACATTTTTACAGTAACGCTAACGAATTTTGTCGTTGCTTCATAAACGATTGTATAATACATGTATGGACTATGTTGCGATTAAACAAAATCATTATATATTTAGTATTGAACTGGTCGAATAATATATAGTTAAACAATTTGTGCTAAATTTAACATAAATTGCATGTCCCAAACGATCCATTTAAATATTTATATAAATTTAACACAATATGAATATGTTAGAAAGTTAACATAACTATTATGTATAAAATTAACACAAAAAAATGTAACATTTTGATATAGTTTAAAAACTAATTCTTGAAATTGATACTTCTTCAGTAAAATTAACATTTATGATTTGTTGGCAAGTACATTTTATTCATTTATCTTAGAATTAATGTTTCAAAACTACATTACTTTTATGTTATTTATTTACCCATAAATTATATTATTTTGAGCTAAAGACTATTGAATATCAATTATACACAAAATATTTAAATGATATAATCACAATATTTAATACACCTAAGTGTTAAATTAATACTTAAGTGTATTAAAAATTCAATACAAAAATTTTAACAAGGACCGTTTTTAACACATGTACCAAATGTTTTCTACTATGTAACATATTGAACAACAATTTGATGACACTGTAAGAAAAGATCAAAATTTCGTGAAAAATTAACGAATTGTACTTTTTAACGACAACCGTAATGCGTTACTTTTTAAAATTAATAACAAATAACGGTAACGAGTTACTTTTTGCAAACGATAACGCTTTTATAAAATAACCCTGACTAATGGTGTGCCCTGACAAACTTAGTTTCTTATTTAATGTGCCGCAAACTGAAAAAGATTGAAAAACGTTACGGCTAGTCGTTCGAAGTTTCGAAGTAGCGAAGAAATAAACGGGCGAAAACGAAATATCGAAGCGCGGAAGTGTAAGAGGGTTGCACGATCGCTCTTTACGCGTACACAGAAACTACGCGAGTACAGACATTTCCTTTGTATAGAGCGACGATACCGTACAGATTACGAGACCGTACGAATTCGTACATTACACGCGCGTGTTTCCATCTCCGATACCGTACGGTCGGTCGGTGAAGCTATTCCCCTGTGTGCGCGGCTCCGCTCTCTCCCAAAGAACAGTTCCATGTATGCCGGAGTACATACATAAAAGAGATATATGGTGCGTGTGCTATATGTGCTTAAGAGACTTTTATTTAACTGAACAAAAATATCATTGCGTTCCGTGGGTAAGTTATAACGAATGAGTTAAGCTGCTCGGAGGGAAGTAATTGGATCCGAATGGAACTGTCGCGTTTTTGCGCGCCTTCATACGCCGCGCGGTACAACGATAAAAATAAAATTATTGCCGGTGTCATTGCTACAGCGATAAATCTACATTTCAGTGATTCTGAAACAGCAAGATTATCTTACCGGAACCACTCAGATATCGAGAATACATTGACATTTTTTTTTCTGCTCGGGTTTTAACAGCATCGGATACCGCTATACAACTTTTATCCTGAAAGCTGTTTTATGATGAATATTGAGAGATCTGATCCCATGAAGTAACCTTTCCAGGACCTCGGTAAAATGGGAAGTAATTCAAAGAAAAATATCTGATGCCAGAAAAATATAGCGTTGTTTCTCACGCCGAAAAAGACAAACTGCGATTGAGATCCGAAACGGATTGTAAAAATTTTTCACGTGATTTAATTTACGATGTAGTTTGTAAGAAACATAGCAGCGAAATCTTTCTCTACACACAGAAAAAAATTAGTATCAAATCAAATATTATTAATATCGGATATAATAATACATTTAACTTTAGAGATTATGAAAAAGTGGGAGAAAAGAGAAAAAATTTATTATTTATTTATTTCATTTTATTCCCCTCCTATTTACTTTTTAATATTTCATTAAATATTATTTTAAAAATTTATTACCGAAAATATGAAATATGTAGATATAAAGGAAGAAAATGCGTTAAATTTTTATTTATATTGATGATATCTTTAATATTACATTGAAGTGAATCATATTTTCTATATAATTTAATAATCGTAGCATTCGAAATTTAGTTTTGATTCTTACTACAGTTGACAAATTTCTCGCGACTCATATTTTGGGAATCCTTACTTCAGATGATTATTATTAGAATATTGACCTGAGATGCAATCTCAGATGCACCTGAGATGCAATTTTTTTTGCGTCTACGTATGAAATAATATGAACGTAAGAAATTTATTCAGCTTGCCGAAGGAATTCGAAGAATTCCGAGTGCTTTAACGAGCTTAATGAGATCAAAGCGCACAGTTCCTTGTGAAGAAAAAGTTGGCCTTAGCCGTCCGATCGATAGAGGAAATTCGATTAATGAACGTGAACGAGTGGAACGAGTGTGTTTCAGGCGAGACGGAGAGAGGAGAGTCGAGAGAGCCCAAAGACATCCTCGGGCGTTCGACTTTAATCAAACGACGGCAAAAGCGGTTTCCTTTTATAACGCGAAAGACGTTAGCGTGGTCTTTACATAGAATTGCTCGATAATGTTAAATTAAATATCTATCGAATGTACCAAAAAATCGCAGCTACGTACTCTTATATATTACTACAAGTCTGAAAAAGGAATCACTTTATCCATTATCAACTGCTATATTAAGTCGTTCCGCCGTGTAAAAAAAGGTACAATGGTATCGCGCGGTATTACCTCGACTCGGCGGTTACTTCTTTTTCGAATCCTTCCGCGCCGTTTAAAATACACGATCGCACATTTACACGCGATAAAATTCTCGAATAACAGAGAAAGAGCAGAGCCTCCGTTGGAATAGTTTTTTTTCCCTTTTTAGAATTCGGATAGCTGCTAATCTTCGAGCGATTTTGCTGTCGCGTGCAACGGATAAACGACTGAACAAATGAAAAATGAAACGAATTGGTTTGCAATTAGTGTCGATATGAATTAGCACGAACACGAAAGTGATTTTTATTAGCCGTAAAATCTAAGACGTCGGATATTGGCGGTTCCGCATGTTCCGTATCGTAATGTACCACGGACGAAATGCCGATCACGTTCGATTTTGCGAGCCCCGGTTTCGCACGGAACATAAAAGTACGATGCACTTGACTGGAATACTGACTACGAGTTACGGACGATTTAAGGCCGTCGTCGTCGTAGGTCCTGTTTTGTCTTTCAAGAAATGCAGAAACACGCGCAATCGTGCCGCCGATCATATTTTTCTTTAAAAATTTTTCCTCCATTTACGACCATTTATTTAATATTTAAAACATTACGCGACTGCTACGACAGCACAAAAAATATGATCGATTTTTATTAACACGTTAATAAAAATGGATAACCCAGTTGTCACCTGAGGGGATTCGTTCTCAATCCTTTCATCGCGAATATTCCCGCGAGTATTTCAAAGAATAACAATTTATCGTTGTTTTAATGAAAATTCCTCCTAACTCGATTTTGCCACTTTTTAAAGGAAAAAAAGGCGATTCTGTTCAAAATTTGAGCGGGGAATTTAGAAACAAATATTTATAAAAGATGTGTTGCAAGCAGAAATTACAAAGGTTTTAGTAAGTTGTAAATTGTAAAAACACACACACGATAAAAAAAATGTCACTAAAGTTCCTTTTCAATTATACGTAATAAGATCCAAAATTTTCCGGTCCAAAGATATAAAAAAGCAATAAAAAAAGTAAAATAAAACTACTACTTTTCACTTTATAATTAATATAATAATCGTCCTTTATTTCAATATATTTTTTTTAGAACAATAATAATTTTTCCACAAGGCTAAAAAAATATTCTGAATTTTTGATATTAAAAATTTGCTTTGATACTGCGAGGATCACTTTTTCATCCCTCGACTAGTCCCGACTTTAGCCTTTATTACTTTTATTTTCAAATTTGAAATCGGATTCGAGTAGAAAAAAAGTGCCATTGATGAAGAAGTGACCTCTGCAGTGTTAATCCATTTCGAATGCAAAAATTCAAAATATTTTTTTAGTGTTATAAAAAAATTAATTCATTGTTCTAAATATTGTATTGAAATAAAATTATAAAAAATTTTATCGGTTTTTTTTTATTTTCTTGGACCGGAAATTTGTTATGTACCTCATTTCTTTGGAAATTATCTAAGAGTCATTGTTACAAAAAAAAAACGCCTTTTTCATAAGCGACGCTAGTTTGAAGAAAGTTGTTGAATGCGTACGGTCTCCTAAAACGTATCTTTTCAATGTTTTACATTTTTATTTTATATAAGCAATATTATTAGTGACAAAACTTAGTGATAAAAATAAAAAGTAAATAAATAACATAGATATAAATTGAACAAGTTTCATTTTGTTTTATGTATGCTTGTCAGCATTTAAAAAAATCAGGATCAACATCTGATATAATTTTTCATCAATTTATATAGCTTATCATAACATAATTATGCAATTTTATTTTAAATTGTTATATTTTCATAAAAAAGCTTGTTGTAGAATATTTTACATTTAGTGTATGTACATATTTACAATTATTACAAAAATTAAATCGATATTTTTATAAACTCTATCAAGTTTCCTAATTTATATCACTACAAATTTTACTTACTCCTTTTATAAAGAAATGATTCTAATGTAAAATTGTTACGAGTAATAATAGTAAAACTAATTACTGTAAATAAAAATACGTTAATTGCAAAAAAATTCAAGTCAGTTTTATTTTAGTGTTCTTATCTTTTCATTATTGCTATTTATTAATTATTGAATATTTGATCATTAATTTTTTCGATAAATTAATAATATAAATATTAATTAATGGTTCCTTATAATTTTAATTACTTTAATTCATAAATTCGATGTTTTCGAAGACGATATCATTTAAAAGATCACAGGTATACTTTAGCCGACCGATTTTCTAAATCACACCATTCGCAGTATGTTACAGAAAAGCTAATAACAAATTAATTTGTTATTATTGAAAGATTTAACATGTAATAAATAGATGATTGAAACAAGCTACAATTTCAAACTTTGATTTGCATCCAAAACAGCATCAAATGCGAAATATATAATAAAAAATAGCTTAAATGGTACGCATTTGGCAACTCTCTCCTAATACATATTGCAAGTTTGACACAGACGAATATGTTTTTTTCTTTTTACAACCCAAGATAATAGAAATCGTGGGACAACGAAAGCGGACAGGGAACGCAGAATGCATTTATTTTCGGGATGCCATCCACGAAATGGGGCTGGCGTGAGAGGTTTTTTCCGGTTATTCGAATGTATCGTACGTACGCGCTTGCCATCGCAGCCCTCGAGTGATTTCCAGTGGTAAAATCAGAAGAGACGAGGTGCACCACGGCGCCGATGGAAGGAGTACGATAGCTCCTTATTCTAAGAAAATGGAATACAGATGGGCCGGGCTAAGTCTTTTGCCCGGCGCCGGGGCCGTCTCTTTACTTCTTCTTAGAATTCCCTTTCCACGCTCCGTCATGACCGCGCAAACACAATTCTCATTTTTATGCCAAGAGTGGAAGATGAAGATAAGGAGAATAAGGATGACGGACAATCTAATAGAACGAATGAATGAACGAACGAACGAGATCGTAGATCTTCTCACAAAGTTATGGCTATTACTTCTGCTGTGTTTTCCATTTTCTTTAAGTAGATTTTTTTATGAAAATGAGACTACAGTAAAGAAATGCGAAAGACTGATCCATCGTGGTCGGTAAAATTTATTCCGCCAAGTTTTATTTAAAAAATGTGTGAATTTTGTCATGGAATATAGAAATTCGAGAAGGTCGAGCATTTGCAGCACGCGTGCACTTTCAAATGTGGCCGCTGACACAGTCTGTTCGCTGATCGGGAATAAATCACATTTTTCCTTCGTTCGATTCATGAGGAAGCGCTACGAACGATGAAACAATTGCGATGAAACAATCGCGAGTCTTGCAATAATATCGAATCGTTGCGTAAATAATTGTAAACTCAACGTTGTGGTAATAATTTATTTCATGATATCAGAGGAAACTTGTTAATAATTAGGAAAATTATAATAAACACGTTAACTCGATACCAAATATCTGCCACTTGAAGATACTCATTCACACGGATACGAGTCGACCGGAAAAGCACGGCTAATTACGCACGTTAATTAATACGCTGGGATAATCCGATATTTTGTTCGGCATTCCCCACGCGCGGCGTATTTACACGCACGAATCGCTTTCAGTGCGTGAACTGAAAAATATTAATAAACTCAGATGCGATACAACAGTTATGCGGGATTACGCGCGTTAATTAACGCTACGATAATCACCCTTATTCTATTTCACACTCTCGAGACCTCTCCGCGTTCAGTCGAAGTGTTTGCGAACACGAGAAGACTGTGTTGTGCATTTTTCGGCCGAGTTTTACCTCGTTTCCTAAGATAAATGTACAGAATTACGTCACTTTAAGAAAGGACTAATTTGACAGGTTATTTGAAAAAACCCAGGAAAAAATTTTTATATATAATTATATGTAATTGTACATCTAATATGTCCACATGTTTTAAAATATATATAATTATAAAAATCTTTTCCTAGGAATAAAGTGGTGTTATAGGTAAGATTATAAATTTTATCTAAAGTTAATATTGTAAATTAGCGAAAAGGTATATAACAGTTAAAAATAAACAAAAATGTTTTTATGTACAAAAGAATTAAGTGTGAACTGCAAATGTCCTGAATTACGCCATTGAAATTCTAGGTTGTTCTGATGTACGCCACTAATGTCCATTTTCGTCAATGTAGAATAATTTTGAACTCGGTTTAATTTACTCTTTATCCTTTTCTAGTTCTAAAAATTAGAAAAAAGATAAAGAGTAAGTTAAACTGAGATCAAAATTAATCTACATTGGTGGAAATGGACATAATAATAATATGTATCAAATAACGCCACCCTATCTGTGTGTTAGCCACCCCTATTATAATTATATGATTTTTTTACTATTTTATTATTATATTTTTTAAACATATTAATTGTGCAAAACTAAAACACTTTGTACTACAATCCAAAATGATTTGATTTTATCATTTTATCATTTTACATTTTACAGGTTACATTGTCATATATATAGTAACAATTTAAGAATAAACTTAGCTCTGGTCTTTGGGTACCGCTTTTCACGCAAAAATCACATTAGATGCGTTTATTTACTTTGACGGAGCCATTTGATACACTTTGACGACTGCTTTTCGATTATGTTTAAACATTATTAATCAACTGTGTGTTTTATTACAAGTACAAAATAAATTACGGTGACGTCATTCGGATCAGTGGCGTAATTCCATACGTTTACCTTATTTGTTCGAGCGCGAGATTAATTTTGGATTAAAAATGCGGCGTACTGCACTTTTTTTACCAATAAACTGCGCGTACTCGACCGAAACTCCGATCATTGTCTCGCTCCGCCGTTGAAAAGAAATTGGAAAGAGGAGATTAAAAATCGACTCGGCACTCTGTTTCGTGACACATCTCGCCCGTGTGATGCGTGCCGCTGTCTTGCCGTGTTTCGAGACAATAGCGAGACAATGTCTCGTGTTGCACGGAAGCCCGAAACCGTGACGCACGTTTCCGCCGTCTGTCAAATCTGGCGTTATGTGTATCCCAATAATTGGACTTGCGAGAGAGGAGACGAAGGAGGGAGAATCAGGGATAAGATACAACGTGCGGAAATCAACACGGGCGTTAAACATAGGATCAACGCTTTATCGATCCGAATCCGTGTTTATCCCGCAAAATTGGCAAAGGAATTAGCACATTAGCGAGGGATTTTGCGACGTTCACGCGATGTGCACGCGACCTCGAAGTGACACAAACGACGGCTGGCGCATAGTTCGATTAATTACTGCCATTGATTAACTTCATCCTTTATTTACATATATATATTAGAGGAAAGTTGCCAATACCAATATACATCTCCTAAAGCAACACCCCCTTATTTCTCGAAAACTAGACATTGCACTTTATTGATAAAAACATAATCTGCTTAAATAATTAAAGAAAAACCCATAGTTTCTACAGTCGTTAATTGATTTTTTTCTACATAAAATCCGCTAAAAACGTTTGCAACTAGAAATTTCCAAACATTAAAACATTAATTAAAGACAAAATTAAAGATAATTGTGATGTTTAATAGTAAGGGATTATGATTATGTGATTAATAATTATTTTAAAATTGGCTTAGAAGATGGTGTACAGTTATTTGTTATTTTCTATTTATTTTCAATTTTGATTTAGGCCTTATTATATGTATTCATAAACTTATAGTAAAGCCTAATGTCAGAATTAAAGACTTTTTTGTTTACTTACAAATATAAAGTTACATTTTATTTTTGTGAGTGATTGACTTTATTCTCATTTAGTTTATTTTAATATCCCCATAAAAAAGGTTTTTCAAAAAATAAAATCAAGTGAGTCTTATTCGATTCAGGTATTTTATAGGATAAAGTAAACGACACAGCATTACGAGATCTATTTTTATAAAGTTAATAATATAATCTAATCTTTATATATTGTCGCGCTACATATTGCATCCTGCGGAACAGCATGAGGTATTTTAAAATTGGCATGTTATCTAATTTAAAGCCTCTAATTTGAAGCTATTTTCCGCGTTTCAGATTAGTTATTTTGTTAAGTTAATAATTATTTTATTGTTTAATTAATACAAATATAATAATTGCATAATTGGTTCGTTATTATAACTATTAAATTAAATAATTGTATAATTGGTTAATTATTAAAAATATTTATTAAAGTAAAAGAATCGCTGTTAAAAGAAGATGCGCGCGTAACACGCTCTGTTATGTTCTAGTTATATAAATTGATAAAAAGCATTTTACATCGAAGTGAAAAATAATCCAAGAATTTTCATACATTATAACTTGTAAATATTTTGTACAGAAGATTCATGTTAAAGACGAAGAAAAGAAAAATGTAGCGTCATTGTCTTTGGAGCTGATTTTGTCAGATGCTTATTTTTGCTTATCTTACAAAAAAACTTAATTAATTATTGGAAAATTCCAAACAATATTATCAAAATTGCTATATCATTTGATACATTTTCTGTTTGTTAATATTTATGTTTCCAAAGTTTTATTTTTAATTTTTGTTTAAGAAATATAATCCAAAAACAAAATGATATGTCGACATTGGCGACCTTCCTCTATTAATTAGTCATTGTTTGCTATGCGGATTGTTATTATAACTATTATTCAGTCAATTCCAACAATTAGACTATTGTTTGTAATAACTAGGACTGCCTACCGTGGTTTCACGTTAAAGAGAATCGTGTTATGAAAAATAAATATGACTGGATCAATATTTCACGAAGGGGACAAAAGCACTTTTTGTTATTTTCCTCGTTTCACGCTTTCCACTAATAACACGCACAGAGATCCAATATACCGCTGAACCATACGCCACGTACAAGCGACTAGAAATTTAATTTGCATGACATACCGCATGCAACTGTCACACCCCCGCCGCGACCAGATATTTTATTACGAAATAATATAATAAAGCTCATCAAGTCGCATTTTTCCGTTTCTCCTTTCCAAGCGTAAAGATCGTGATAAACGCTGGAGTCGTAAAAATTTAATTCAATTCCTTTCTATCAACGCGGATGAGATATCGCAATTGTGTTACGCGATTACGCGCGAGACACCGCGCCCCAATTGCGCCCGCGTAAATACTCGCAGTTCGCACGAGTAGTTATACCATATTCTCGCGGTATATCGCGCAACCGCGTATTTACAATGCGTTCCACCGGATTCGATCGCGTTACGTCCGGGACGGATGCCGTTGATTCAAGCGTTCTATTAAAACGCGGTCTGCAACCAGTTGTTTCATGAAAATACACGAAAATATACGTATACTGCGAATCTATTCGACTCACTGAGCGAACTCGATTCGAAGATCATAATTATTCTTCTTCAATCGACGATACAAGTGAATCTCACGATAAAATTATTTAATTGTTTAAGTTAGTCGATAAAACATTTCATAGATTGTAACAGAAAAAAAAAATAAATATTCAGTGAATAAAAATTACCCTCGATCAACTATTAGCGGTAACTATTTTCTCGTTTTCGCGATTGTTATATCCATGAATTAAAATGTAAATTAAAACATTCCGAGAGAAAGTTGTGCACTACGCACAATAATATTGTTAAAATAGTTGCGAGCTCTATATACACACACATCGTGCTGTATAATACTTTACCCGAGGTAGACTGTTACATTTACGAAATTTTTTGCTTAAGGATGTACGTATCTCAAAACATTAAAAATGCGAAAAGTATAACAATTTCATAAAGTGTTTTTATTACGTTTGGGTATTTGTGTAAAATTTGAGCACAAAAGTTTCTCTTATTAATTTAAAACGTATTTGATTTTTTATTTGCATCAATTCTTATTTAAAATCGCGTAATTACTTATTTGAAAATTTGATAAAAATGTAGCATTACAAATTAAATCAAATTTTTTATACATATACTAATAAATATTTGTGGAAAAGTTCATTTAGATGTACTTACACTTTTAAAAATTATTTACCTAAAATTGTAGCATAAGCCACTATACATTAAATTATTTATTGCTTTGTTTTTGTAGTTGGTTTCAGAGCGTGCTCATAACCAAAATTTTTTGCGTTGATAAAAAAGATAATATAATCTTAAAAAACCTGAAAATTTTTAATTTCGATAACTTCTTAACTAATATTATATAGTCAAAACAACCTTACAGTAAATTTAAAAAGTGGCATATTTTCCTTACATAAATCACCTTTTTTTATTTACGTAAAGGAATTTAAAATCTAAAAGTTCATGAACATATTTTTAAGTTTCTAGATATATCTGTACTTCATTTTGGAAAAAAATAAAATGTATAATTCGTCAATTACTGAAGATTAATCTCAAATTCTGTAAGAATTATTTGACGTAAAAATTTTAACTTTTTATAGTAAAAGCACATAAAAATGATTACAGGATTTTCTAGTTTACAAATGAATCTTTGAAAGAGAACCGAGAATTTCAAATTCTTAAAAAAGTTCAATTATTTAGGCACATAAAAATGAGTGATTTTCAATAAGGGGTAAATAAATGAGAAAAATTGAGTATCACAAAAAGTAAGTATTTTTTTATATTTTGTAAAAATAATGTCTTGTTCAAGAGGTTCAATACTGTCTTGCTTATATATAATACATATTTTCCAATTCTGCTCTTCAAATCCATTTCTTTTTAAATAAGTGATTTGCACTTAAGAAAAATAATTTTTAAATAAAAATAAAATAATTTTTATCAAATTTCAATTTTTACAAAAAGATTATATTGAGTGCAATCATTGGAGTTCGTCACAGAAATGAACTCATTGCCATTCACAGAAAAATAATTAATGCTGTTGATCATCCTATCGCACAAAGGTCTCCAAATTTTTTAGTAAGGAATAAGAAGCGGAGGGATTCTGTAATCTTTAATGTTTCGTAAAACTTTCGGGATGGATGGAATTCGATCGAACACGAAATACGCTTTTATGTAAAGTAGGGATTAAATGAGTATGAGAAAACGGAGCTCGAAAAGTGGAGTTCCTCCTCAAGCATATCAAGATCGGCTCGCTAATAAAAGACGTGACTCCGCTTTCCCATCGACGATTTTCCGTCGTCATCGTCATCGTCATCGACGCTGACGTAACGCCACGGCACCGGTTACCATCGGTTAAAATGCGGAGGTGCCATATTACGCACGTGCATGCGCATCGGATAAGCGGGACGACCGCGTCGTAAATTGTCGGTGCCGGTGATAAGAGGCGACGATGGGATGCTGCGAACGCGCTGGCGACTGATCTGCAGTCTGCATGGCGTAGGAGCCGGAGGTGCGGTCCTCGATAACTCTCGCGTGAAAATTGAATTCCGGAAACGAAGAGAGAGAAGTAGAGTGAGAGAGTGAGAGAGAGAGAGAGAGAGAGAGAGAAATTCGGTTACCACCGACCGACCAAACTACAACGTCCGAGCGTCGCATCGGGAGTTGCACATCGTCGCCGGTGGCGATGCAACACGACGCGCGATCAGCGCTGCGACGCGGAATTCCCCGAGACCCATTTATTTTCGGAGATGCGTGAAAATTGCGTGACTCGCAACGGCCAGGGGCTTCCGATCAACCCTCTCGTATATAAATGCATTAACCCTTAAACACACTGCTGGAAATCCTCCTAAAATTCGATCGCTTGCTGTGTGAAGACGGAATGAGAAAGAAGATTCAGGCTAGGTGGAAAAAAGTTTGAAGTCTCCCCTATCGACCGACATGATTGACTAACTTCATTGCTCAACTAAAATAAAATGACACGGAAGTAAAGTTTTTTCAGGAGGGTCTCCCAGACCCTCTAGTATGTTTAAGAGTTAATCATAGACTGCATCAATCCCGATGACCAAAAATGAGACACGATTCGCGCAAGGGTTGGACTTGTCCCGACCTCGCCGCTGCGGGGATACGTTGCGGGGATTTAAATGAGCAATGAGTTGCGATAACACGTTAAAACTTACCGCGCAGCTCGCACAGCGCCGCGATCCGCATCTCCGACTAGAACATGCGGAACTTCGAAAGTTAATCCTTTATACCCTACGCTCGCGCCCCGTTCCAATTACGGTGCTCGAGCAGGTGGCGGTGGCGGCGTATGCGGAAACTCGTAAACGTAACAACTATCTGTGTATATGTGTATAAATTGTATTTGGACTCGCGTGCATAATGTCCCGAAATTCCTCTCTCTCGCTCTCTTTCTTTCTCCCTCTCTCTAGCCCTCTCGGTGGAGTTACCGCATCGCCGCATCGCCGAACGCGTCCGTCGTATTTGCGCAATCGTTCACGTTCTCTTGCGTGTGTGCAAACAGAATGCATACCTGTACACACGGTGTGTATACGCAGCCGCGCGCGGCAGATCCGCATTTACGTGCAACCGGGCGTTGTATATCGCCGCGTAGGAGCTTACGTATCGCGCGTATTACGACGACGCATATTTTGCAGCGACCGAGCATTCCCCGTTCGCATAATGCCCTTCAAACAAACCGCATGCCGCACACCTCCGCATATTAACCAAAAAGAGGAAATATAATTTTTTTTTTACTGTGAGAGCATTTTTTTGTGTCAATAAAAAAATTGTCTCTCTTTTTTTTCGTAAACTTCAGTGTATAATACGTAGTTTTACCCAAAACGAGATATTTTAACATTCGCGTAGATTGTTTTATTGGTCTTCTCTCGTCGCTTTTATTTTTAAACTTAATTGAGAAAATTAGTTTCTCAAAATATATACGGACACACATACGTAACAAATTACGTGATATAATTCTGTGTGTGAACGCAGGAAATGTCCATTTACTTTTACACGTCCTCTAAATATTTTTTACCGAGTATAAATTATAAATACGCATGAGATAAATAAAGATTTAATTCGTTAAAGCATCGGAAATTTGGTCTGTCAAAAATTTTCGCATAAAAAGCGATAAAATGAAACAGGCGTGATACCTATATATTGCGCGCGTAATGGTCACATTTAACTCATTAATCCTAAAATAAATGCGCGAATTTTTTCATGCGCGATGACGCGAGTTGCATTTTACAGCCCATTCATAAATCGTCATTGTGCTGCATACAAAAATATACTTTCGTAGAGATGTAGTAAAATGGCGATCTTAATTATCAATCAAACTTGCAAAATTAAATGTTTTACAGAGAGACACACACATATATTAAAAAAATTATAAAAATTTTTTACATTCTTCAACTTTTGTATCTAATAAAAAATCTTTCTCAATCATTGCTGATGTTTAGGAAAGAAAAGTTATCTTTATAATAACCTTTACAATAAACTCTCTAAATACTTTATTAATAATTCTTTGAAATTGTAATACTTTTAGTAGATATTTAATATGCTTAACATACAATAACATGCATAAAATTATTGTACATTTAATTATGCCAACCTATAATTGGGACTTATACATAAACATCTATAAATATTTTTCTAAATATCACAATCGATTTATTGAAGTAATTTTTCTTTGAAATTTTAATATTTACTGTTTACATTGACATTAACAATTTTTCAAAAAATGTTTGATTGTCAAATTTACACAAATTAATAAAAATTATTTTAACTTTAAATAACCCATAATTGAGATCGTCATCTTACAGGATGATTTTAGTAAGCTGATATTTCAATTTTTTTCTGACAATGAGTTAAGATAAAATAAAGTGATAGAGAAAAATGTTTCATTGTTTCGTCTGATTTACTATTCTTTGGTTTATATTTTTTTGAATAATGTGATAATGTACCTTACATGATGCAATTGCATTTCTTTAATTATATATATATTTTTTTAGCAATCAATTTCTCTCATTATTCTGCAAATAAAAATAGAATTTTTTCTTATAAATGTTTTTGAAAGATAATTCGTAAACATTTATTTAAGAAAATAACTTGAAAAAATGAATTACAATAGTTTGTTCTAATATAACTACATGAACGGTTTTGCAGAAGTTTTAAAAATTTAGCTAGATGCAAATTTGAAAAAAATTTTGTTGGACCATCAGAATAATTATGTACACTCAAGCATGATAAACAAGCGTGCAAGAAGTTTTGATATTCTAACAACCAAGTTGAGTGTTTTACATGATTATTTTGATTGTCCACCAAAAAATGATTTTCAAATCTACATCTGGTTACATTTTCAGACACTTCAGCAAACTCGTTCCTTTTGTGATCAGTTTGACAATTTTATGAAAAACATAGAAAGTATCTTAGCAAATATTTAAAATGTTCTGGTGGCGACTTGAATATTCAATGTATAAATTATTTTGCCATAAAAATAATTCTGGCATAAAATTTATAAAATATATAATCTGTCAAAGTTGATTTTCCAGTTATTTTATCCTAATAGAATTGATTCACTCTTAAAAAAAGTATAAAATTTTATTTAAAAATAAAGTACAATTACATTGCAAGCGTATTGTTCAGAAAGTATAATTATAGAATTGTAAATAATGAATACTAATCAATAAAAAACTTTTTTCTTTTCTATCTTGATTAATCTTGACAGAAAAGAGCTATAATTCAGTTACTAAATCATTCCGTACACTCCATCGTAATATTCCGTCGGTCACATTATCGGAACTTGAAATCGTAACACATTATCCTCAAAGATAATTCGTTCTAGTTAAGTAGAGAAGTAAAGCTTATTAATAATTCCGACTCGGCACGAAACGGGGGTAATGGTTTTTCGATTATGAGTCTCCGAGGCGTAAATTACATCTCTCTCTCCCGCAACTGGTCCCAGGTTAACGAGACTTTAAGGAAGATCGGAGAGACTCGCCATAAGCTTTCAGAGCGATCGTCTTTTGCGTGCGACAGCCGTTGACAATGCTCGAAAGTTTTCCCATCTGCATGTCATCGCGCGCGTCCCGACGCTCAAGTTTTAGAAAGCTGTTCTAATTAACGACCCCCGACGGCCCCCGAGGACTTCTTAACGCGGTCGAAGAGGACGCGGGCTTTTTCGACTTTTACGAGCGATTATCACGCGGAGACGCGTCACGCGGGGGGCTAAAAAGTTGCGCAATTATATCCGTACTTCCACGCCGGGTGTTCGCCATTTTCGAGTAACGCATCCGCCCGCCCCTTAATGTCCGTCCGCGCCCTTTAATCGCCAAGTTATCGCGCGACAATAACGACTCCACCGCGAAACTCCGCGGCGATGGTGCAGCGAACATCCGAAACTTGATTGCTCGTAACGACAATCTGCTGCTCTCGACAAAGCACGTTCGCGAAATGGACAATTCACATCTCCGACGGTTTTCTGAAACCGACAACCTCGGAAAATAATTCTGCCGCTCGATCAGAATTGCTGGACAGGAACCGGTCTTTCTGGCAAAGGTTTTTATGCTTCTTTCATTTCATCGCCACTTCCGCTCGTAAAGAACAGCACGTGGCCTGCGAGAAATAGGTATATCGCGGAGACAATGGGCTTGAGGTCGAGGAGGAGGAAGAAGAAGAGAAAACGCCTATCCTGCACCCGCCGAGATGAAATCACGGACTTCGTGGAAAATGAATCGCTATCAGAGATCGGGTATTTCTTCGCAAATTTCCGTCTGATTTTTTTCTCTCTCGCTATTATCCGACCGACTGGCTAATAAAACTTGCTCAAAGATCAATGAGCTGGTTTCCGGGCGAGCTATGGGGGTAGTATTTTATTCGGAAGGATCGACCGATCGATCGGAACTCTGGTCCAACAACCGAGTCGACGACGGGGATTCCTCTCGGCTCCACCTCGGGAAAATAAGCAGAGATTACGTTCTCGTGGGATAAAGGCGCTATATATCGAGATGAGTTTTCGGAGCAACTATTTGAAAAGGCGCACTCTCTAAGGCTTTTCTCTCCGTCCTTGCTTTTTCCCTTATCTATCGATACTCCACCGTCAGTCCGAATGATTAAATGGACCGCGGGACTCGACGAATTAAAGTGTCTCAAGATAACGCTATTTTTATGAACGCTATGCTCGTGCATACGTTCGTCCGCTGTATCACATAAATCGCGAGGGGAAATGGCATAGTTAAAAGTGCCGTATTTTTGAAAGCCCTATAAACATTTCACGCATACTCAAATTATCATAAAACGTTCAGCTACCCAATTTAATCTTTTTCATTTACGTCAGTTTAATTTGAAACGCAACGGGTTGAATTATTACACGCATATTTTTTATTCCAGACACATTTAAATAAATTTGAAGCATTTTTTAGTAATTATCGAATTAAAAAAAAATTAATTAGTTTATTTAACTAACTTTCCATTCGCACGCGAGTGATATTTAAAATGTATTTTTTAATAAAAGTTTCACGAGACCTACACACAAAGAAATACTAGCTAATAAATATCACAAATATCTGCAGCTGAAATTTGTCTGTCATTGCTAAAAGTTGACTATTAAAAGTAAAATTTATTTGCTACACACGAGATAACAATTTATTACCTGAAATTAAAAGCGAACTTTAGCTAAGAAAGTGGCAACTATTCCTCAATATATTACGTACGTAAAACCAAGCATTCGATTCACAATTGTATGTATCGCTAACAGATGAACGCGATGAATTATTCCTGTAATTCTCATGTGTAAAGAATCATATGGAATAAAATAAAGAACGCAGCATTATGAAATTTTTCACTATTGCTTGAAATAAAAGGATATCATTTTGTGAAAGAATTCCTCAAAGTCGAGTTCCAAAAATTGCGTTCCAAGATGAAAGTAAATAAAATGTATTTTGACAATTTCGTTTATTTATTTCTACTTAAAAATTAATTTAGGAACTCGATATTTCTCTTAGAAAAAATTCAAAGCACTAGCATCGAAGCATATACAATAATCTCAACTAAGAGTTTTAGTTCCATTACAAATAGTACTGCGAAATAAAATAGCATAATGATTATATAGCGAATATTTATTACTGTAGCATATTTTAACAGCTAATAAAATGAGCTTTGACAGCAACGGCATTAGCTCTCCCTGTCTTAAAGGGCACATTTTAATTGCCACAGCTACATTTTAGTTTTGTTGGCTAATTCTTTCTCTCCGTGCATAATTACGGATGCATTGCGGATCAGTTACTCGCCTCCGGGGCGAGCGAAAAATTAGAATGCAAATAATACACGTGTCTCGGTAGATTACACAATGCCGTGCGTAAACGTGCGGCGTTCCTAAAATAAGAATGGCCGTGTTTAAGGCAGTCATTTTGATAAATGCCTCGTACCCGTCCCGACAGTCAGTTGGCAGGCGTTCTCCCCCTGGTGAAACGGGCAAATTTGAATAACGGCAGAGCGTGAGGGAAGCCGAGCTCCGCGGCATTAATTCAAGACTCGTGCACCGCGCACTTACGGCACGCGATTAAACACAACCTCATGTCTCTCGCGGTACTAACTGTGGTCGCGCAATATCGCGCGTTTATACATCTGTCCTATATCCTATTTAAAAATTCATCAGGCCTTGAAGCTAGTTTTCCCGATATTTGGGAAGTTAACGGCAAGTACGAAGCGTATTTCTACTTTATGTCACATCACTTATATGCACGTCTCCTCGCGAAACAAATCATGAGCAGAAAATGTAACGTGAAAATATACGGAATGTATTTGAAAGTGGAGGAACATCGCGTTGGGAGAGGGGTTTACCAAGCATGCGTCGATTGATTCGACAGTCTCAACTTTATCTCCGGGACTAGCGGCGAACGCGAACGAGACCAGGGAGGACAGGAAAAACGCCAATCTGGTTCAACCGCTGGAAAATAAGCTGAGATTACGTTAGCATATGGTGACAGACCTGCTGACAGCAATATCACTAAATTTCTGCGTGATGGTTCCTTCTGATATGACAGTCCTCAATGCTCCCATTTATGAGAGTCGTTGAGGGCCGCAGATTAGAAAAACTTCTCGCAACGGAAAATGCGCCTGAGAAAAGCAACTTCCGAGGTTATTACTAAACGAAGAGGAAGAGAAAGAAAGAGAGAGAGAGAGAGAGAGACAAGGAAGACGAGAGGATGGTGTATATAAATAATTTTAAGATAATATTGTTATTGTACAAAATAATTTAGGATATAAAACAATATATTTATATTTTTTATATAAATCTTTATTTCTTGAAAACGCGAATTTTCCAAATAATTCAATTTGACAAAAAAAATGCAATTTATGCAATTTGTTATCACTTGAAAAAAATTTCCAGTTAATAAATGGTAACATCAAGGTTGAAGTTAAAGGTTGCAGTTAAAGGTTGAAGTTAATACTTTATACTCGTTCACATTTACTTACAAGGAACATTAGGCAACCCGGAAATTCAAAAAAATCTGAAACTTTGTGTACATATACTTTCTTATTTTCTTGTGGCAAATAATGAGAGTAAAAAATTGTGGAACATCTTGAAGTATTTAAAAATTAAATGTCGAAGCTGTGTGTATTTTAATCTAAATGTTAATTCTCATCTTCAGCGAATATGATCTTCATCGCTTATTCGTCCATTGCCCTTAGCGTCTCAAAGGAATAAATGTCGACAAGCTTTTTCTTTCGTTTATAATTTCCTAGCTCATCTAACCGTTACAAATATTTCTTTTTCTAAACTGTAGTCCCTTTATCTAAAAAGCACAAATGACATACCTCTCGTACCGAGGCATGACATTTAAAATTAAATGCTACTCGCTTTTATCGTCCTTTTATAGCCTTTACCTCGTTCACTACATAGTCAATCATTGATACACACAATGTAATATGTAACGCAACGGTACATAGCGGCAGGTCAGTATATTTAACGCTTTTCACAGAATCCTCTAAAATTTGCATTCTCTATTACAATTGATTTCACCGATATTTCACTGGAACGATTAAATGCGCACGTACTGCGGTAAAGTAATTTCATATTTAAACGATAAATACCACGGAGGTCTCGGTGCCTTGACTAATCCTCGCCTCCGAGCGCATTTGTACAAATTAACGCGATAAAGCGGATCATATTATTCCGAGCGGCGCGTTTTTTCCGTTCGAGGTAAAATTTGCAGCAGGAGAGATATCGAGATATTTCAGGGAAACGAAAAAGGCGATAAATGGAGAATGCGAACGTCGAGGAGAAGAAGAGCGGTGCAATTTGGTCGGCATGCTCTAACTCTTAAGTCAACTAAACCGGTTAAAGTATTAAGTTCAAATAACTATGAAGCGTATCGAGCGAGAGAGAGAAAGAGAGAAAGTGTGTGAACTCGCGCACTCGCAAAATATAGCTTGTGCAAAAGTTTCGTGGCTAGCGCAATATTTTATACTGTGGAAATTGTTCGTTCAAACAAGTCACGAAAGGGCTGCTGTTATGTCGCTGGTATTGCCCGAATAATTGAACTAGTCGCGAGAATCGCCGACGTAACGATATGACTCGCGCGTGTCACTCTGAATATTCGCCGCGAATCAATCGCGTGAAAAACGACAGAATTTTTATTCCATCGCGTGACCCATTGCCCCACGTTCCTCGCGGCGTCTACACCCCCTCCCGAACTTCCTCGGTGAACGATGGTTCCACGTCGGAAATCGCAGAGTGTTCGATCGTACTTGAGATAAACATGAGGCTCGATATCCCTCGAGATACCGCCAAGACTGGCGGTTAACTGACGGCCGACCGAGGAGTCCGAGAAGAAGAGTTAAAAACGGAGCAACAAGCGGGAGAAATCCCAATAGTCATGAATGCGCGTCACGCGTATGACTGGATTGATAATCGTAGTTTAAACGTGCCTTTTTCCAACAGAGGCGCGAACTCCTGGGGGAGAGAGTCAACACGACCGAATCGTTCCGCCGGCGAAACCTCCCACGCGATTCTGATTTGCATAGTTATAGGAATATTTCGGTCGACCATCCGGGCCACCTCTCCCCGGCAACCCCGAGGAATAACGATCGGCTCGCGAGCTCGCGATCGATCCTCGCGACAATCGCCGAGACGATCTGTCTCGCATAATTACACGACGGCCACGGCATTCGACGGCTCCTGCTCCGAGAGAGTCCTCGCGAGGACGTCGCGAGCGGAAATATCCAATCTAACGAGAGGGCGATTTTATTTTCACGTAGAGAGACAAAAATAATCCGCGAAAACAATCTGTCCTCCCGGGGAAAACGCGGTGTCGAGAAACTCTCCGTACCCAGCTTTTACCCAGAGAAAAGGATCGCGGAACTATCGCGATCGGGGTAATATCCTGATTAGAGCGGGAGATGACGTGATATCCGGTGATATCTGGTTAGAGTTCCTCTGGTACGAAACGGGAAGCTTCGCCGCACTGTTTGCTGAAAGCTAATGGTATACTCGGGGGGCGACGCAAGATTACCATATAAACCGCAAAACTCTTCATGTTCTCTCGTAGTTCTATCGATCCCGAGCGGTCGCGTCTCCTCGCGCTCTTTACCCTTTGTCCCTTCCTTCGGTTCTGCCATAACACATTCGGTTCAGCTGACGTGGGGAGCAAAGCGCTTTGCTCATACGCAGCACGTGTACTTTAGAGAGTATAACCTACCATCTGGTTACCAATTAGGATGCAATCCCGATAAAATATTTTGTTAAAGGCTAAAATACCTTCGTTCTCGCTTTGGAATAAACTTCCGGGACATACGGAAACCCATTTCGTATTGCGATTTCAGCATGGATCAATGTTTTCCGGTCGCGTTCGCGCTCCTATCGAAAAGTGCGCTTTGATAAATGTGTCGCGCGTGAAACTCGAAATTTAAGAATGTATAATATGTTATATCTCAAAATATTATTAAAAATATAGAAATTTCATAGATTTTTCTATTATTATAATAAGAGAGTTTGAGAGTCTGTGTAAAATTTGAGTATAATTCTTTTATTGATTTAAAAGTTATTCAATTTATTGTTTATACTCTTGCATCTTGTGTAAAATTGAGTTTTGTAGTACTTATTTGTAATGTCATTACGAAATATCATTACGAATTAAATCAAAATTTTTACATATAGAATTGCTGAATGCATACCGGTAGCCTAAAGCGTAGCTCTTTAATATTTTACATTTTTACAAAATATAAGCAACATTTAGTGACAAGAATAAAAAGTAAATAAGAAATAAATAATATAGACAAAAATTTAACAAGTTTCATCTTGTTTGCATGATATTAGCATTTTAGAAAATCAGGTACATCTGATATAAATTTTTCATCAATTTATATAGCTGATAATAACATCATTGTGCAATTTTATTTTATTTTAACTATTATATTTTCATAAAAGAAGGTTTGTTGTAGAATACTTAACATTTATTATATATACATATTTACAATTATTGTAAAAATAAAATCAATATTTTTATAAATTTTATCAAGTTCTCTAACTCGTATACCACTATAAATTTTACTACAATATAAATGATAATGTAAGATTGATAAGTGATAATAATAAAATTAATGATTGATATGAATAAAAATATGTCAATTATAAAAATTCAAGCAAATTTTATTTCAGTAGCTGTATTTTTTCATTACTTGTTATTTATTAATTATTAAATATTTGATCGCTTTTTCAATAAATTATTTATAAAATGAGTATATTAGTATAATAATTTCTTATATTTTTAATTATTTTAATTTATAAACTGATATTTTCAAAGATGATACGATTTAAGAGAGTAGGTACAGGTATGCTTTAGACGACCGGTTTTATAAATCACATCTTTCACAGCATGTTACAAAAACCTTATAACAAATTAACTTGTTAATACTGCAAAGTAGGTAATAATAAATGCCTGAAACATCAAGCTACAATTTCGAATTTTGATTTGCATCCAAAATGCGAAATATAATAGAAAATAACTTAAGTGGTACGCATTTGGCAACTTTCCTACTTATAACATTCTAATAAATATTCGTGCAAACGTTCATTTGGATCTACTTATTCGTTTAAAAGTTATTTATTTGAAACTGCAGCAAAATATGATCATGTTCGATACATAAACTATTATAAGCCAAATTTTTTGTTGTTTTGATCTTTGCAATTGGTTTCAGTACCAAAATTCAGGTTTCACGACCAAAAGTTTTTGTCGTTGATTAAGAAAAAAAAAATAAATAAATAAACCTAAAAAGAAAGAATAATCCTGCAGTTTTTAAATTTTAATAACTTTTAGCTAGTATTGTAGAGTCAAAACATTCTTAAGAAACAAATCAACAAGAGACGTTCGTTAATCTCCCTTCTCTATTCTTTCTATTTTTTTTCTTCAACCTCCGTCATAAAAAAAAGCCGAGTAATCCGTTCGCTTAAGTACAAAAGGTTCGAAGGGAAACTTTCGTTATTTCAGCAGCTCACACATCCGTCTTGAGGGACAAACGCCGTTATCGATTGTCGTTCACGCTGATATTGGTTCCCCTTCGTCCAAATAAATTCAATCCACCGAACGAATCGCCCCTGCACTGCGACGACTTGCTCCTTTTTTTTTCAACCACCTCGGGGACATACATTTTTGTTTCATGTCCGTCGAAGTAAACGCGGAGGAGAACGTAACGTCCCACTCTTCGTCCGCTGACGCAAAGAGAAACGATTCGGACCCGCCCACCCGCGGCGCCGTATAAAAATTTGATCGCTTTCACGGGACAATCGGGTTTTTCAGTGACACGTACCTCCGTACTGAATTTACCGAGTAAATCCGTCGCGCAGTAAATCACACGGCAGTTGATACGAGCCTGGTGCGAGCGTGCACCGGAGAACAATATAATTCTCTTCGCCCCGCGCTCTCTCAGCGACTCCTCCCGTCGCGTTTTTCTCATCGGGGGAGGGGGCACTTTTCACGCGCGGAATAACCCGATCTCGACATATACATCGCACGACCAATAATTAATTACCTCTCCAAATGTCCCTTCTTGTTTCTGTTTCAGTTACCGAGAAGGAGATTCGTCAATGGTGAGTTTGGCTCTGAGAAAGGCAATGGGCTATTATGGGCGAGCTTGCAACAGCTTGGACAGGATGATTAAATATTCCGCCAATAATCAGAAGAAAATAATTTACGAGAGAATCAATTTTGCGCCAAATTAAAATGAAAGATTATCAAATTAAACTCTAAAATTTCTTTCGTAATTTCCAATTATTACACAGTTCAACAAAAAATGACTCTTCTTCGAACGAGACTAATCATTTTTTTATAATTTTTTTGGATGCCGAATATGAATCCGGTTTCCTAATTGCTTCATTACGTTAAAATTTTGACAAATTTTCAATTAAAATGACAAAAATATAACTATTTCACGTAATTTGTCATATTACAATTACGATATGTGACATGCTGCAAAAGTTTTAGTGGGATCAAAATTAAGTATGTCGTTAGGACTTTCAATCTTCAAAAAGATTTTTTTGTGTCAACTACGATTAATAAGATATTAATCATATTATAAATAAATATGAAATTTATTGTGGAAAAATTGTGAATTAAATTTATTGAAAATTTATACCTTTCAACTTTCAATTACATTTATTTAAACTGAAGAGTTTTTCAGGTCACTGAATATGAATCTGATATCAAAAATTGACAAATTCAGTATCATGAAAAATCTCTATGCATACATTTTTGCAATTCGTACTTTTTGAAAGTTTTAAATAATATATACATATACTCGCCATGTTAAATCTACATGGAAAGAATAATTTTACTGCAGCATCTAAAAATTTAGTTAGATACAGATCAGAAAGTAATTTTATGTTGGGCCCTCTAAAATAATTATGTAGGATGCTCAAGCATGATAATGTTGCTCCAAACAATTTTGATTCTAGCAACCAAATTAAACATCCGATATAATTTTTTTAATGCTTCAACATAATTATTTTCTGATCTATATTTCAGCAAAATTGTACATTTCGTGTCCCTTTTAAATTTGTCAATTTTACTGATACAAAAGTATCTTTTGAGAACTAAAAGTCCTAATAAGATGTTTACTTCTAATTGTATAATAATTAAACCTCTCTAGCAAGTCATGCACATCAAAACTATAACATGATAAAATATGTGAAAATAATCCTTTTTTGCAACTTTAACTGCAGATTTCTCAAAATTGTGACGTGATAAAGCAAATTAGAAACCATATTCCTATTTAGCATCTGAAAAACTACGGGAAATGACTAGTCTTGTTGTGGTGTTATTTTTGCGTTGAATTGCGTTATTAATATTTCCAAATTTATACTTCAATTTTACTACTAAATTTTAATACTAAAATAAATAATTACACAAAAATTATATATATCATGTAGGCACAAAGGATTCCTGAAGGATTGCCCCGACGGATTGCTGACAGAACAGGTATGCACTGTTATATACTGTTGAAACTATATTAACTCTTTCCTTTCGTTTCACCTAGAAGAAATGTCGTTTGCAATATAAGTAAGACATGAAGCAAGAAATTAAATGGCCGAGTGCAATACTCAGAACGGAAAGTACATTAATCATACGTCACGTGGCAACAATAGCCGGAGGAAAGGGTTAATCACCCTCAATAATCAATACAGCTATGTAAAAAGCTCGTGCTGTATACAGCGTTCGCGTGATTTCAGGGCTTCATAAAGATCTACAAGCAGTTCTTCCCCCAGGGTGACCCGTCAAAGTTCGCCTCCCTCGTCTTTAGAGTCTTCGACGAGAATGCCGTGAGTTTTTTCTTGTCACGTATGTAGATTCGTCCCTTCTCGCGAAACCACATGCTTTTCAAATTCGCGTTCGTCAGATATTCGGCATTCGCGTGCAAGTACGACGATCACGCGATGCGCGCTTACGACTATCTCTTACTCAAATTATTTTTCCTCCCCCTCGATCGCTATACGCCCCTATTCCTCGCAACGTCTTTATTGTCGGTTATTTAACCGCTCGGTTAAGCCTGACATTAGATAAGAACAGCTCTTAATTTACATTGCACGCGCTGAACAAATTCATGCGCCAGGCCAGAGATAATCTGATATTGGCGATCGCGATTCGTTTCACAAGCGATCCGGCGAGCATTGGCATTCGCGCCGCGAAGTCGAGTATGTTTACTGAAAATATTGAGAAAAATATCTGAGACGGAAATTTTCCTTGGATTTCTCTCGCGAGACTATTCGATTTGCGGCCCGAGAGAAAAATACGAATACCCGGGAGAGGGAAAACTATTTGCACAATGTATCGGCCGACACAATTGCCAGACTGGCAGCCGATAGCTATTCGCCTTTAAAGAAACGCGATCGCAAAGTGATCCTCGAATATACCGCGATCGATAGGAGGGAGCATTTCGCGTGCGACAAAATAAGGATATGTCGGATTGTTGTTTCAGGACGGCACGATAGAGTTCGAGGAGTTCATAAGAGCGCTCTCGGTGACGTCGCGCGGCAACCTGGACGAAAAGCTTCACTGTGAGTACCTCGCCCTTTATCTCCCACGAAAAACTCACCTACTCGAATTTGAAAAGGTTCACTCCCGTGCGCTACTTTGTTTACTCATCTACTTTAGACACGTCGCGGACAATCGCCGGGATCGCGCAGCGAGTTCTCTTTGATTTACCTAACGCGATTAAGTCAATAATTCAAACTCAATTTTATCTGGGAAAGTAAAAAGTTCGCCGCTATAGTAACACTGCACAAAAAATCAGAATTGGTGTCGGAGACGCGACTTAACTTTTACATTTCCATAAAGTCGATGGAAACTAGTTGTTAATTGAAATAAAATTAAAGTAGTTAACTGAAATAAAAAATAGTGATAGAAGTATTCACTTAAATGATGTATCTACAAAAAATATTATTTGAAATAAGCATTTTGTAGTTAATATAAATTTTGTACCCTTAAGAAATAGAAAATTGGGAAAACTTATTTATCCTTGACATATCGAAATATAAAATAAATATCTTATTTTAAATAAATGTATATTATATATAAATGTACAATATATATTATATATAAACAAATATTAATTGGCAAGGACTCTCGTATTTAAAAACAACAAACAATAAACGAATA
>QKQZ01037610.1:0-19009 GCA_003595255.1 Solenopsis fugax
ATTGCGAAAAATATCACCTCAGCCAGGGTTCGAACCTGGAACCTCCCGAATCTCCGGTCCGGCCATCTTACCACTTCGACCACTGAGGCCTCGGTGATATTTCTCTATTTGAATGGGTATATAAAATCACACAAACAAACATAGCACGGAGATCCAGCTACGACCGTAAAAGGCTTTCTTATTTCATTTGTATTATTTTTAAAAAAGATCTAAAAACCAATTAATATAAAATTAATCAAGCAAAAAGGGACATATGATGTACCTGTAAAAAAATTCGTGTCGATATTCCTAATAATTTCCAAGAAATTTATTTCACCAGACCAAAAACACGATTTCGAGAAAAACGATTTTAAAGTTTCAAATACATTTTTTTTGTACATAGTATGCGATTTATAACTTCGTAAAATTATCAAATATTAACAAATTGCTTGGACAATGTATTTTAAAAGCTTCAAATATTAAGATGTATTAAAAAAATCGATTTTTTTTACCTTTCAAACCAAAATATCTCCTTAAATCATATTATTCTATATTTATTATTTTTATTTTTAATAAATATTTCTGTATATCTAATGATTTTTATTTTCACAAAAAATGTGTCTAAATAATTCCCGGTTTAAAGTTTACTACTGCAGCTGAATCTTGAAATAATTTCGTTAATCCAGGCTCTCGCGGCTGCAAAGACTGATACGAACCCGGGAAACATCCCGGCCGGATTTTCGCGAATGTAGCACGGTGGCAATAGAGGGAAGGGAAAAAAGAATAATACGGATATAGCGACAATACGAGGCGATTTCAGCGTAGCCGCCGGTACGCGGCGCTATGCCGAGACTCGACTCTATGGCCATCGCCTACGAGAACTAAAATTTAATATCCGCCGCGGACGCCCGCGCTGAAATTTAATATCCACAATAATGCGGCGTCTCCTTCCCGCAGCTCGCGGTGCGGGATGCGCGAGTCGGGATTGTCGGGTTCATTAGTAGCTCGCAGAGATTAATCAGATTTGCTGTAAACGCGAGTCCGCCCCCAGAAAATTGCGTACAAGGGCGCAAGGTAGAAGCGTTATACATAATTAAACATTTCGCGTACTGCGATTTTATTAGCGGTCGTAATTAGCAGTAAACTAAGTTACAACAAAAGGCGTGTGGTTATACGTATTTATATCGCGCGCGAATATAAATTCTTTCGCTTACAGAGGTATTACGAACCTTAAAATACTTTAACCGAGATCGATAATCGTGAAAGGTTTCAACAGGGGTCAGTAAAATAGCTGATACGACTTATTTAAAATTTAAAAATATATAAAATAGATTCCAGAAACTTATTTAAAATATAAAATAAGAAATAGATCATAAAAAGTTATTTAAAATAATAATACTAAATTAACTATTTTATTCTATTTTTAATACACATTTTAAATAACGTTATTTTAAATACAACCGACTTCTATTTATGACACTAGTTTTTGCTTCTTGATTTTAATAAAGAAAGCCAAATCCAATCAAAATTAACCAGCAGTAAAAACTTGTTTACAATATTATAGAATATATAATTTCTTTCTTTTTTTTCTATTTAAAATAGAAAATAAGAAATAGGATCATAAGAAGTTATATTTAAAAAAATAAATATTAAATAACTAATTTATTTTATTTTAAATACATATTTTAAATATTATTTTAAATACGACCAACCGTTAGGTTTCAATGAATATTTATAATGTTCATTCAGTATAATCTCATATCGCTTGGGAAAGATACTTTTTCCACGTCGTATCTGCCATCGCGATTGTGCCAGTATCAAGAACGTAATTCGCTCCGCGTACATAGTGTCCGGCTCATGTACCCGCGATATATACATATGCGTGTCGCATCTATCGTGAATAGAACCCGCGCACCAAGCTATAGGCACTCCGGTCTGTCGAATGTAATACCTGAACTACATAGACCATTCGGTCCACCTGACTTAGCGGACAATCTATTCAGAAGGCTGCCTTATCGCAGCTGCCGCTCTTAGTTGCTCTAATGTCTCGCGAACAAGCTCACTCAGCCGCGTAAATGTATGCACGGTTGACATACACGGTCGTAAAAGTGCAGACAGACCATGCAGTGCAAAATGCATTTTCGTACATAAATGCAAAAATATTACCACGTTGTAGAAACGTCTCATACGAGTCTCATATGTAACTTTTTGTCGCCTAACTAATTGTAAGAGATACATTTCGATAACAGATTCTACGAGGAATTGAAATGGAATTCTTTTCTGGTCGTTTCACTCTTCAATAACCCATTAAATTCAAAAATTCTAATTCTCTAAAATTACGAAAATTCGTGAAATTCATTGGAAAAAAGAAATCTTATTTCCTTTCAGCTTGTTTCAAATTTTTCGTTCTTTATATTAGATATCTCTCTTCTATTTTCCATTAATATTTTGCGTTAAGAAAAGTCCTCTCTTATACCGTCAAGCACTAAATCTATCATTTAACTATTAGGGGAAAGTTGGTGAAAGTATCGCTTAAAGTTTAAACTATATCTCATCAAAATTTTATATTTTTACTTAAGCAACATTTAATAACAAAAATATGAAATAAATAAGATATGAGTTATATAAGTAAAAATAAGTATTGATTTCTTGTATTTTTAATTATTTCAATTCATAAATTCAATATTTTCAAAGGCGATATAATTTAGAAAACACATAGGTATGATTTAGATTTAAACGACCGGATGCCTGAATCACATCTTTTGCAACATATTACAAAAAATTTATAATAAATTAATTTATTATCAGTGGAAAATTAAACATTATAATAATAAGTAACTGAAATATCAAGATGCAATTTCCAGCATTTATTTGCGTAGAAATTTATATATTAAATGAAAAATATAATAAAAAATAACTCAATTCTTCAAAAAGAAGCATTTAATTCCAAAATATTAAAATGTTTTATTTCTATTCCATTGTTTAAATTCGTAAAAATGTTTTAGTACAGTGTTTAAATTTAAAGCGTTAAAACATTGAAACATTTTTAATGATTAAAAACTGCTTCAGTTTTAAACGTTTTAGTATTTAAATGTAATACCGTTTAAAACTAAAATCTTTTCAAGTATTTAAAAAACAGAGACAAAAAAATTAACATTTTAACATTTTAGAATTAAGCACTTCTTTTTTTAATGAAATGGTATTTGGCAACTTCCCTCTAATCGATATAAAACGAAGAAATAAAACGAGAATAGTTCTCTCTTGCGAGGCGCAGCGTAAGTTTAAACTTGAATCGCTAACTATTTTGCATATCAAAAGATGAAATAATTCATCGAATATATTACTCGGTACCCGCAGTACGCGCGCGCGATGTAAGTAGCATAACGAAACAACGATCGTGCACGTAGAGCGTGAGTCGTAGGTCCCGAAAAGGCTCAAGTTTCTAGGGCAGGTTTCGCAACTGTTTAGGATAATTGTGGTCGTTAAACGTTGTGGTCGGGCTTATCTAAGGAAACCCGGAGCTTAGTTCGGGCAAGGGAGAAAGCGGGAACGAGTGAGACGGCGCGGCGGCGGCGGCGGCGACGCCCCAACGTCACGTAGATCGGACAAGGGTAGAGTCGCGGAATTAGCGTAATTATCGTGCAGCCGAGTGCGGCCGTGCCCGAAAATATCGTAATCCGGCAGGGCGTGGCGTTATCGCGGTCGTTAAAGATAACCGACACGGTTTATCGGGAAACGTTGATCCCAATTATTGCCGCCGCGCATTCAATATGAATAATACGGCGGGATTAGGAAGTCGTGTATTATTCATGCACGGCAAGCGGAACTCTATCGAAGCGCGTTGTTTTAGGCTCACACGAATTTTGCGGTCGATTGCGAAGAGCAAACACATAATCCCCGATGCGTAATACATAGTGAAAAAAAGAACAGAAAAAGATTAAGGCTGATCCGCATTCACATCTCACTTTTTTATCGATAAATGCGCCGTTAAGCCTTAACGGTCATAGGGGTCTGTGTGATCCTAACGAATTTCGACTAAATTTTTTTTACGTTATTATTTTAATACTGAACTTCTCTCGCTGTATATCGACAGTTTTAAGTTTCCTGTATATAAAGATGCTGTTGAAGAATGTACAGTAATTTTTTTATTTAAAACAATCAATAATTTGGGAGCAACAATCGTTCGAAGACAGTTGGAGTCATTTTGACCTCATGTGACCGTTATGCATATATACTTTACTAAAGTGTGGTCGTTAAGGGTTAAGTATATACTTTACATTATATATTATAGATTCAGAAATAAACGTATTTATTGATGAAAGTGAGAAAAATAAATATGGATCGTATGAAATTAAGTCATATACAAGCTGTTCCGAACCTATAACGAAAATTGTTTCAGTTAGTCAGATAAATGTTTGCAAGATCCACTTTGGCAAAAAATAGCCGACAGGCTACACGTCTAAAAATATCAAGATTAAATGTATAAGCCTGTAAAAAAGTCGATGGCAGAGATACTTTAGTGTTATAGAGGTTTTCCGGAGCATCTTGTATACGATACGACGTCTTTCGATATGTTTGGCATTTCACGACGCTTTCGATCGCTACGTTTTGTAGATGGCAAGTTCCACCTGCTTCCCACGGGAGAGCTTCTGGTGCACAGCCTCGAGTTCAGCGACCAGCTGAACGGCTACAGATGCCGCACGATGCACCGTCTCACGAGACAAGTGGTCGTTAGCTCTATAGCCAACATTAGGATAGCAGGTGAGTCTCGGTAACGCCGATAAGTTTCGAAGGAAACTGCCGTGCATCGGTGGAAAACGCTGTATTTGTGACGCGCCGAGTTTTCTGCATTCTGCTTCACAGATCACAGAGGCGTAATGCCTCCCGTGATACTCGAAAACTCCGGTGTCGTTCACGTCGCCCAGGACGAATCGACGTCGTTAGTCTGCGTGGCGCAAGCCTGCCCCTCGCCCGAGTATCGGTAAGTGTTTGCGAAAACCTTTTAACACCCACGAACTCAAGAGCGAAAGCACCGCGTGTTATCGCCGCGCTTTGATCGTAACTCTCAATTCCTTATCGTTTCATTTACTTTGAAAAAAAGAAAAAAAATTGGAAAAACTTTTTCGATAAAAAAGGTATCGAGAGGAGACCTTGAGAAAAAGTGTTTTCCATCTCTCATTTTATCCTTCCTTTTCCCATCGTGTGTAAAAATCAAGGCTCTCTTCAACGAGGAAGATATCGAGAAGACGTAGATGTGGACGAATCAAGTATTTGTGAGGTCGAATCGAATCTTTGATAGCATTTTCGAAATCGAATTTAATCGTATCTAAAATTTTTACGTCGAATCGAATCGAAACGAATCGAATCTCTTTGATTCAAATACGAATCGAATTCGAACCAAATTCCGGATTTACATTACATGCTGATTTAAGCATAATAAAATATTTTCAATGGCATTGTAGATCCCTTTTAATAAACGAAAAAACTAGTCGCAAGAATTTTAAAAATTAATTACAAAAAACCGATATACTAAGTAAAAATTTATAATAGATACTAAGCAGTAAGTGTGAGAGTATTATAAATTTATAACAAATGAGCATTGAATACAACACGTACAAATTACAATGTCATTGAATGTTTGTGAAAATATAATGGAGCAATTTTGTTCCAAATTCTGTTAAAAAAAAAATTGGGTTATTACATTAAATCCACATACTCTTTATGATTTCTATATTGTATCGTGTAGAAACAAGTATATGTGAGCACTTGGCACAACGAGACGCGAGCATCGCTCGTCGCGAGTGCAGAGACGCACGCGAATCGCGGAAAGAGACACGTTCACGTCCCTGACGTCCGTCGGTATTTCTCATCGGATCGCAACGAGCCTCGGAAAAATACGTCCGCGACAACCATTCATCGTTTCGTCATAGTACTACGCGCGTAAGCGCTCCCGGGAACTCGCGCGCGCATAGGGCTAGATCAGTTAAGCGCCGCGAGCACGTGTCGCACGATCAGCTGATCGCGCGTGCACAGTCAACCGACTAACCACGACGCGATTAGTCCCCCTCGCGATTTGAGGGATCACGTTACGATACGATCGCCAAAATCCCGTCCCCGCGTGCGTTGTACGCACGTGAAACGAAACTGCGCTGGAGGAAAGCTAGCTTTCGTTGCACGAAGAAGAAACCGAAGCAATTCTTTCTAACGGGACGTCGAGAAGATGTAGCGAATAATTAATTATTTTTTTCATTTTCATAGTTTATACACAGAAAAATATCAATTCTATTGCTTAAAAAAACTCAATTTACTCAATATACCTTTTTTCTTTTCATACATAATTATTTTTAACAAAATAATTTCTTGATAATTGTCTTAAAATGTACCATTGCAAATTTTAGCATATACTGAAAAAAATTTAGCATATACTGAAAAAAAAAGAATTTATACTCTTTAAAAGAATATTATAAAATTGTATCGAAAAAAGGTCAGAATAATAAGCAATTTGAATTTTTGTTTTAAAAAAATTAATATTCTTGATTGAAATAATAAATTATTATACTAGGATTCAAAATATATTTTGATTAAATTTAATGCTTATGATAAACTTATGAAATAAATGATATTTACTTAATTTAAATATACATATATTTTTCTATGTATACACAGAGGTTTATTTTAAGTAAATATTGCTTGTTTCAAATAAATAATAAATTATATGTGTTAAGATTAATGTTAAGAAAATATTCTTTGCAAAGATAATTCAATTTGTAAGAAAACTAAAAATTGAGTAATTGCTTTTCTAATCAAAAGAATAACATATTTTTCTATTAAATTTATAGAAAGAGTTTGAATACTTGCGAGGTTACACACATTTAAAAACAATATAAACATGGAACTTGCTTTTACTTTTAGAACTATACTTCTCAAAGTTTTGATTGGTTGTTATATAATTAATGCATTCAATGCTATCACCGGTTACCGAGGGTTTACGCCTTGTCGATCACCGGTGATAGGTGATAGGTGACCAATTTATTTGACGACAGTCAAATAAATACATCACACATCATATTTTTGTACAATTCAATCACAAACTCAATACTATAAATTAAATACTTTATTATTCATTTTAATGTAAAATAAATTTAATTAATTTAAATGGAAAATCAGCTTTATATATAAGCTATATACGCTTAGCGCGGTGCATATATTAATTTTGCACATCTTATCGTAAAGATTGTGCTAATAGTATTGAGAATACGTTTATATTACGTTATGTTACTGCAAACAAATGATCTTTCAATCAAAATATTATTCATACAAATGTTCTATAAACAAAGTTGTACTGAATATGCACTGGGAAATCACAGACTGCGAAAATTATCATCATCAGACCGGTGAATCGAAATGAATTGTGTATTTTATCGTCTACTCCGCAAAATATCGCGACCAACATTCGTCAAAATGCCACCATTATAACTTTGCAATCGGATGTGATATCGAATTGTATGTATAAGGTATAGTTGAATCATCGCGAACAAATTAAAAATTGAATCGCGCAATTTACTCATTCTATTTATAACGAAACGCTTTTCAGATTAGTTCTCGGAGACAAATGCTTCATCTTTGCTAAATTAACGATTTATTTCCTAAAACTTTATATAATTAACAGAATTCAATTTTTCCCTTTCTCTCCACGAAAGAGGACAGGAACTTCCAGGAACTTCCTTTCCCAATAAATTTCAGAGCAATTCTGTCGATTAAATACAAATGAAAACAACTTTACGTTTTCACAAACATCGATAATAACTCTTTCATTTCAATTAGAATTGATTTGAATCTGAAAATTTTGGAGGTGTCGTCAATTCGTCAGGTTCCCTCATATCTAATTTCAAGAAAAAAATTTAGAAGAGAAAAAGAAATGATCAGAAATAAGTTTTTATTTTCATTTCTCTCATCTATTTGAAAATTGTAAAAATGATCTACCAAGTTGTGAAAATACAAAAACAGCTTTTCGCTTTTTCTCAAAAATCGACATAACTTTTTCATTTCAAAAAACAATATATACAGAAAAGTCGCCAATACTAGTATAGACTTCCTAACACGGTACCCTTATATTTTTTTGAAACTAAACATTGCACTGTATTAATACTGATAAAACCATGATTTAGTTACAATTAGAATTAAAGAAATAAAAATCCACAATTCATACTTTAATAGCATTTTTCTATGTAAAATCTGCTAAAAACGAATTTTTAAGAAAGAAAAATAAAATTTGCAATTTTCTCTTGCAAAGTATTATAGTTGAAACACGTCAATAGTGAATATATTATTGATAATACGTCTGAATTTTGCTGTTATTACCTAGGGTGTCAGTTTTATAGCCCAATTTCTTAGACGCTCTTTTTGGATCATGTAGCAAAATTATTATGAAAGTTTTTATAATATGAAAGTATTATAAAAACTGCTATATCATCTGAACTAGAAGACACTTTCTAGTTTGTATTTGTGTCTTTAAAGTTTTATTTTTGTTCAAGAAATATTATCTACAAACAAAATATGGTATTGGCGACTTTTTTCTACCGTGTATAGTGAATTGGACAACACATATTTAACGCAAGACTTCACGAGCTCCTGTTGGAAGTTCAAAGGTTCCAGAGAATGGAGTGCTTTGTCCACCCTGCACAGCCAAGTGGTAATAACTCAGACAAGTGCACTGCAATTAGACGAAGCCACATTCTGTATTCGGATGGTGTGATTATATGTGTTCAGACTTACCGCCAGGAGTCGTAAAGTGAAGTGAGAGTAAGATCATTGTTGCAATTTGAAATGAATAAATAACTGAATAAAACGACACGCAAATAAAATAAAGTCACTGGTTTTTAAATTGTTAATTAAATTGTTGTTACGACCATCAGACTTAAAGTAAAATGAGCAATAATATGCCATTTTTCATTTCTATTAGAAATGATTTGAATTTTAACACTCTTCAGACATCATCTAGAATTCCCTCCCGAAAATATCTGATTTCCAGAAAAAGATTTTAAAAGATTTTATAAAAGAACAAAAGAGAAAAAAAGAATTCTACTCGAGAACTGAAAACATTATCGCAACAGCTCTTTTATTTTCATTTCTAACTTATCTATTTGAGAATTTCGAAAATGATTGGATAAGTCGCAGAAATAATTCCCTCCCGAAATGCATTCATTTATGAAGTATTTACAGATATCTCTTTATTAAAATGACAAGGTAGTTCTTTAATTTCTCGTAGTCTCCGTAACCGGGGATTAAAAAATATAGGAATTTTTTATTTTAAACTATTCTGTCTCAAATTCGAAAACGTATGAAAAAAAAAAATGAAAAAAGATTTGCGTCAAAGAATTGTGAAATTGTATTTTGGAACAGCGCAAAAAACGTTCGAAGGTTAATAATGCAATTCAAATTTTTAAGAAAAATTCTTAACTCATAATTGCCGTAATTCAAATTAATTAATCAAACGATCAAATGTTTCGATTTGTCTAAAATCTCTTTAAATAATTCGAGAGCGAGATGCGCGATTACAGTTCATTATTTACTGACATGAGAAAAAAAATTTGTTAAAAACTAAAATATTTAGTCTGATACGATCAAACATTGGGTTGATTCAACAATTATTAGTTGCACAAAAAAGGTATAGTTCATTCATGCACCCAGAGAAGGGTTTCTTTGAGACAAAAAATATTTGACTCAAAGAAATTTGTGCCTTGTTTTACGGTTAAAAAAGTTTCTTTGATTAAAAATTTTTTTTTATTATTCATTTTATTCGAATTAAAAAAATGGTTTGATTGTGCAACGCAAATATTTTTTTAATGAAAGAAATATATTTTTAAAACCAAAACAACTAAATTATTTCTTACATTTCTGTCAGTATTTTCTTTGAATTATTTCTTTACATTAAATAAATATTTTGAACAAATAATTTATTTACTTTTAAAAAGATTAATAGCGTTATTTCTTGAAATCAAATATTTTTTTATTTTCCATAAAGATATTTTTACTTCAACTTAAACAAACCAAGTTAAAGAAACGATTTCATCAATTTAAACATAATTTTTCTCTGAGTGTAGCAACCATTCAAAATTTTTAACCAAGAAATAAATCAACTCAATATTTAGTTGCATGTATCGAGCAAAATATCTTAGTTTTTCAACAAAGTACACTGAGAAAAAAAAAGTTGAAATTTTAACAAGCAAATATATTACTCGTGACATTTCTTCTATATTTATTAGTTGAAAAAAAAAATTTGATTGTAAAAATATACATTTCTATGAAACATCCCATTTTTTCATTACTTGATTTATTTGCTAGGAATACAATTTTATTTCGCCGTATTTATATAAAGATTTATTTCAATGAATAAATTTATGTCCTACAAATAAATTTTGAAGTATCTTTTTCTCTCAATGTACGAATAACAAAAAAGTGCACTCACCGGCCGTCGTCGTCGTCTGCGTTCGCCGCATCCCTCGCCATCAGCTCGCTCTCGAACGTAATCCTCGACGTCAATGTCGACTCCGGTCCGTCGGATGAGGAACCGCTGCTCGCCGTCTGCCTCGCGCGCACTAGCTCACTCACGCGTACACGAATCGATCGGGGCAAAATTATAACTAATTACAATCACTAATTAGCGCGACAGAACGGATCGTCGGACGCGATGAGGGTCGGCCGCTTCCGGCGCGCTGTTCGCGCGCACCCGATCCCCGGCAGGCTAATTAACCTGCTATCGTCCCGTGTGCGTGCGGTGAATCGAGAGAATCGCGTTTCGCGACAAACGTGCAGCGATGTTTCCTCGCCGCGGTGTATTCACGATCTTCACTTGCGACAATCATAATAATTTCAATGCTCACTTCACTCGCTTCTCGATCATGAGGCCTCGCGGACAAGACGCGAGCCTCGAATGTTCCCCCGATGCTTCTCATGTTTTCACGACACTCGCGAGGATCACTTATGCACTTCACTCGAAACTCAAATCGTTGCTCGCGCTATCACTTGAGGCTCTCGACTACCTTCTTCGGTGACCACGAATGTTTTTTGCCCGATGCGTCGGTTCGCCTAACCTTGAAGATCGACGGCCGATGATAAACAATGCTCTCTCGCTCCGACGCGACGCGGCAGGCACGAGTATCTGTGCCCGTGGATTTCCAGATCGCAGTCGCGATTTCCGTGTTGCATGACGCGAGAACGAGCGAGTTTGTCGATCGCGAGTGAGATATCACGGTGGTCGTGACCATCGACGGCCGATTACGGCGCCAAATTTACCTTTCCCGGCGATCAACGCGACCCGGCCGCTATCCGCTACGTATAAAGCGCTACGGGGTTCACACGTCAACGTTCAGGGTGGTCCACGGATCGAGATTCGAGCGAGAATGTAATTGATCAAGCTTTCGATCGATTTCGCCACGATCTCTAGCCACGGAAAAATATCAATTTTATTGCTAAAAGAATCGCAACACTTTCTACCGCGTGCCCTCCCTTCGATCCGCTTTTCATAAAAACGTGAATATATCAACATTTGAAAGCACATTAATTTTTGCACATTAATTCCATACGTTAATTTCCGAAGCAATTATCACACTGTGCGATGTGCCACGACGAGCGCACGAGACTTCGTTCTACATTCAACTACGAGATATGATCGGTGAGCTAATTACTTATGCATCGTGAGCCGATTTTTATAGCGTATTCCGTTTGCGTCCGCGCACGGAGACGCAGTTTTGGGACTGATCGACACGGACTCGAGGGTGTGGACGGTAGGAGAGCTGGGGGCGAGAGTAGGGGGGAGCCGGCCGGCCCATTCCACTTAACTCCAGGCACTGATTCTCGGAAACGCGCGGAGCACTAGATGAAAACAAACAAACGGCAGGACATACCGTCCAACGTGTTTACGAAATAAAGACTCCTTTTGACTTACTGAAAACTTTTTTGCCCGATGCGCCGTTTCACGTCCCGGTTCGCCTAGCCTCGAAAATTGACGACCGATTACGATGAACGATGCTCTCACTCCGACGCGCCGCAACGCACCGCGGCAGGCACGGTGTCTGTGCCCGTGGATTTCCAGATCGCAGTCGCGATTTCCGTGTTGGACGACGCGAGAACGAGCGAGTTTGTCGATCGCGAGTGAGATATCACGGTGCTCGTGCCAATCGACGATCGATTATGACGCCAAATTTATCTTTTCCGGCGACGCGACCGGACCGCTGCCCGCTACGTATAAAGCACTACGGGGTCCACACGTCAACAATCAGGGTGGCATGGCGCGCGTCGCGCGGTTTGGGGACTGACCGACACGGACTCGAGGGTGTGGGTGGTAGGAGAGCGGGGGCGAGAGTGGGGGAAGCGGCCCGTTCCAATTGACTCGAGGCATTGATTCTCGAAAACTGCTGTCCCGTCGGCTCTACTGGTTGNAGTACAAGATGTAAACAAACAAACGGCACGACACTGACGATTCGACACACCATTCAACATGTTTACGAAATAAAGAATGCTCTTTTGACTTACTGAGTTTTTTGCCCGATACATCGTTTCACGCCCCGATTTACCCAACCTTGAAGATAGACAGCCGATTACGATAAACGATGCTCTCTCTCCCCGACGCGACGCGACAGGCACGAATGTCTGTGCCTGTGGATTTCCAGATTGCAGTCGCGATTTTCGTGTTGGACGACGCGAGAACGAGTGAGTTTGCCAATCGCGAGTGAGTTATCACGGTGGTCGTGCTCATCGACGGCCGATAACGATGCTCTTTCGCGACTTTCCCGGCGATCAACGCGACTCGGCGACTGCTTTATAAAGCGCTACGGGGTTCACAGGTCAACATTCAGGGGCGGGTGGTGTACGGTTCGAGAGTACGAGCGAGAATGTAAGTGATCAAGGTGTCCATTTCACGTCTAGTCACGGAAAAATATCAATTTTATTACTAAAGGAAGCACAATACTTTCTTTCGCGTATCCTCCTCTCGATTTGCTTTTCATAAAAACGCGAAATGTACATTAGTATTTGGAAGCACGTTAATTCCACACGTTAATTTCCGAAGTAATTATCACACCTGCAATGCGCCACGACGAACACACGAGGCTCCTACATTCGACTGCGAGATATTATCGGTGAGCATAATATCAGTATATCTAATTACTCGTCCATCGTGCGCTGATTTTTATAGTATACTCCGTGCGCATCCATGCGCGGAGACGCGATTTTGGGGACTAACCTCACTAACCTTCCCGGTCTTTATGGATACAATGGTACAGAAGTGGGAAAGTCTGTGGTGCGGGTGGGAAAGGGAGAGCTGGCCCATTCCGCGAATTAATTAGAGGTACTGTGATTCCTGAAAACACGCGGAGCGCGAGATGAAAACAAACAAACGGCGCGACATACCGTTCAACATGTTTACGAAATAAAAAGACTGTTTTTGATTTACTAATAGATACCAATGAGGATCGGATTTGATGAGAATGAATATTATAATACAATAGAATCCAAGATTGTTTAAGACATTTATTTTTAAAGCAAATATTAAAAACATGTTTTTCTTAGGAAAAGAATCAACATAGATTTACGGGAATAATATTCGTATATTTATTTTTAATTACATGCAATGTTTATTTCTCGTATAAATTAATTATAAAAAACGTATTATCTTATTTATAAAATATAAATCTTCTATCTAACAATATTCATAACATATACATCAAGGATATAATTAAAAATTATATCTTTGATTCTATTATTTAGATTTTAATATTTAGTTATAGGTTTTTTAAAGCAATTAAATAATTTATTCTTTTTGTATCAAAGAGAGAGAGAGAGAGAGAGAGAAAGAGAGAATATATAAAGAATATTTAATTATATTAAATTAATTTTTAATTATTTTTTTCTATTAAAAATCAAAATTTTAAAAATTATAACTGCAAAACTGTTTTTTCTTCTGAATGCAGTCATTAATTTATGTTATATAATCAAAGTACTTCCTTATAAATTTTTGAAATTTTTACTTAAAAATAAAACACTAAAATAAAGTTTCTATATAATGCACTTATCAGATTACTTATTCTTACATTTTAAAACATAACATGTAATATATAATCTGAGATCAACATAATTGTATAAAAAAAGTTTGTATATTATACATTTATTTTACGTATTATATTACGTATTTAAAATATGTTTAAATCATGTATTTTATTTTAAACATTCCTGGTAGAAATGTATGCAGTTTTCCTAGATATCCATCCAGTTATTGTCTAGAATTACTGTATTTTCATTAGTTGTAACAATATTCCGTAAGAAATGGATGGACAAGAATTTAATAGACTTATTATTCAGTGGCTGAAGCAGTTTTTCTGATTAAAATATGCATAGACCTGCTCAGTGTATTGTCTAATATTAATAGATAGGGTTTTAGGCTTGCTTGTTAAACATTAATCAATTAAATAAGTAGTTTCTTTGTCCTGTTTTTATTCAGTAAATAAATTCAGATTTTGTGCATTTTTTATGGCAGACAAAGCATTTTATTTTGATTGAGATTTTCAGTAAAATTTTACTTTTCAGTTACTAGATAGTAGTAATAAAACTGTCTAGTAACTATTCAAAAAATGCATGCAATTTCTACTAGGGTAATTAATTAATTTTAAAATACGCAATTTTTTTCTCTCCTAAATAATTTTATATTTGTGACTTGTAACATTTTTTTATGAAAGTGCAATATGTATGCACGCTCATTTGTAATACGATATATAATTTATATCAGAATTTCACAGTATAGAAATAAATCGTTAATATATTCATTAAATAAATTCAGAACAGAAATATATGTATAACATTATTCATTAACATATTTATTAAACGTAAATATACATTAATGTAATTATAATATTATGTATCTATTGGATATCAATAGAATTTTTAATCTAATTCATTTAGTGTACATCTTAACAATAAGTAGAACTTGTACAATATATGACACACGTACGTACACATGTATTTATAAAACAATCTGTAATTCGTATCGAAATTCAGAAGAGAAATGCATTTATCATTTTCAATATACTTATCGAATATTTTAGCCAGAGGGATTTTTAATCTTTTATTCGTCTATTTAATCTTAACTCTGCATTCTAAAATAGAATATATAAAATGCTACACGACTGTACGAATGCATTTATAAAGCAATTTATAATTCATATCAGAATTCAGGATGGAAATTTGTAATTTTATGTAGCTATTGAATATTTTAGAGTTAGAAGGATTTTCAGCTTGTAATTCGCTTATTCGAATGTTAACGTTATACTTGCCATAATTTTAATAATAGTAAAATAGAACGTATATAAAGCACATGACACACTCACGCATGCATTCATAAAACGACCTATAATTGGATAGAGAGTTAGAATTCAGAATAGAAATGTATTTGTATTTTTACGAACCACGTAAAACCCATTTTTTAACGATATGTATTATAATTTGCGTCGGATTTCAAAGTAAAATTTATAATTCCACATGTGCCGCGTATTTTAATGTACGCGTATATATTTTCATACATATTTTATGTGCGTATTCTGATTCCTCAAATGTTTATCATGTTACACGGCATGAAAATGATAAATAGAGCTCTAGCCTGAAATGTGATGCGAATTATAAATCTTCTAAAGTGGATTTAATACGAAGATGATCGATAGAATCCGGAACGCAGCACATACAAAATACGTATGTAATATCAAAATATGCGATACGTAGGTATAATTATAAATAGAATACTGAAATGTGAACGCAAATTATATAGATCATTTAAAATGGACTCAATAAAATATTCAAATAATCGAAATACAGCAACACATACGCACGCAAAATGTATATTAAAATATGTACATAATATTGAAATATGCGGCATATTAACACACATATGCAAAATATGTATATTAAAAAAGTATGTAATATTAGAATACACGACGTAATAAATAATACATGCAGAAGTCTGTGAAATCTAACGCGAATTATAGATCATCTAAAATTAATGGAATGCTTTCGTAAAATTTATCACATTAACGTCTAACGTGCAGCTTCCTTTATGACGATGAATGATTAATTCTCCGTTTCCCAAGACGTGTAGCGAGCAGTTGAAATATTATCTCCGACATGCGCGAGCTCAGATAAAATGCCTGTATTTGTATGAAATAAATAAAATAGCAGTTTTACACGAATGTCGCGTAAAGATATGCAGAGCACAGAAAATAAAAATACATCCTTAAGGATGTATAGGACATTTCTCAAAACAGAAAAAAAATTATAGATTGTTTTATATTGCACTTGAAAGTAGTAGAAAAAAATTGGCGACAATTTTCTATCTGGATAAAAAAGTATTTTAATAAATAGACATGTGCTCTAATAAAAATATAATTAATAATGAAATAAATAATGAAAAAAGTCTGACTTTTTTTTATTTAAGTACTTAAAATACTCAAGATGATTTATGTAAAGTTTCATTGCGATGCAAAGATCAGTTCTGTAAAATAAACAAAATTTATTTATTTATTTATAAAACTAAACAGACAATCACAACAAAANTTTATAAAACTAAACAGACAATCACAACAAAACTTTGTATAAATCATCTTGAATACTTAAAGTACTTGCACAAAAAATCGAGACTTTTCTTAATGTTGTAAAAAATAATTAAATTTTTAATAACATATAGAGTACATAAACTACAAAAATGTTATTAAATAAAAATATAAATCTTATTCACACAATTTTCATATGTATATAATTTATTGAAAGTGTTAATATTAAACACATTTCCAAATTATTTTAACTTCGCCAGGACTGTCTGTTCGATGCATCTTTAACTCAGCGTTAAGCAAAATTGAGGCATGTCGATGACGTGCGTAACATAATTTCCCTTTTCTGCACCGTATTCGGAAAAATATCAGAAAAGCCCTTAATTCGCAATAACGCGAACATTTGTACCGTTGTTCGCAGGAACCATTATCTGCTCGTTTCATAAGAAATATATTAAACGGAAGGCAGGAAGAAGCAGGAAATATGTCGCGTATTATACCGCTACATGGAATCACTGTCGTTTTAAATAATGTCCATCGTCATAGAGAGTTTCGTATAACCGGCGCGTAGCAAAAGAAAAACGATACCTCGCGCGTTTCCCCGCAGCTTTTCCCATTACAGAGTAATCTCGCGGAAAAGCGAAGCGAGAGATCGCCCCTCGTTACCCGCGCGCGCCCGCGCCGAGAGTGGATTTATTCGTTGCCGCTGCCGTTGCAGAGAAAAAGAAGGGAAAAAGGCACTCCGTCGTCCACTTGCCAGAGATCGTCGTCATCGTCTTTCGAATGTCTCGTACCGGGTGACACAAAGACGAACGTGAGTGCCTTTGTGCGCCGGAAATCGACACTCGAGGGACGAGCAAACGCGTCTTTGCACGAGCCTATCGTTCGTTTCGTACGCGACATCGTCGTCATCGCTTTGAAGCATTTCGCATATCCTCTCCCACGGACGAGAAGGAAAGGAGGGTGGCTGCACAAGGACGTCAATCCTTTCCTTTAATCCTCCTTCCTCCTCTCTCCGGAACGAATTAGATTCGAAGGGAAAAGGACTGATGATGCTCGGCGAGAAATGGAGGAGGAAAAAGGGCAAAGACGAGCACCAAAGTGCTCGAAAGAGACGGAGCGAGAGAGGAGAGGAGAGGAGAGGAGAGAGAGAGAGAGAGCGCGATTTTGATCGGGAAAAAGTGGGAGCACTCGATCGTGAAGCCTCGCGAAAGGATGGCACAATCGGAAGCTCTCCATGTCGCCTCGACTCGAGAGGAGAGAGAGGTAGAGATTCTCCACTGCCGACTCGCGATTCGCGGCGTTTTCCGAGCGAGTTTCCCCGCTTTTCCACCACGGGCTACAATCGAGCGCCGTACTTAATCTTTTGCCACTTTACAGAGCGGAGAATTTGACAAACGGTCCTTTACCTGCCTGCGTTCCTGACGCACGCGGCGATTCGAGTCGCTACATCCGATACTCGATGCCATACCGCACGTATCTCTCAACGCAGGGAGAAATACTTGCACATTTGTCGCGTAAACGGGATCAGTTTGTGCCAATGGAATACCGGAGAAAGAATTGAAATAAATGAAGAAGTGCTAAAGAAGTTAACTTTTAAATTGTAATGTCGGTCTTACAGACCACTATTGAAACTTGTCAATAACTTTCTTCATATTTACAAGAGGTTTAAACTCATAGTACTTTCATATACCATCTGTCCCCACCTATTATCATTCCTTAGGAGCATGTAATTTTAATGTTCGCAATTTTTTATTTAAGTACTTAAAATATTCAAGATGGTTTATGTAAAGTTTCATTGCGATGCAGAGGTCAGTTCTACAAAATAAATTAAATTTATTTAATTACTTATTTACAAAATAACTGAACAGATAATCACAATAAAACTTTATATTATATAAATCATTTTGAATACTTAAAGTACTTACACAAAGAAATTGAGGTTTTTCGAATCTTAATGTCGTAAAAAATAATTTAATTTTTAATAAGAAATAGAGGACGTAAACTATAAATATATATTGTTAAATAAAAATATAATCTTATTCACACAACTTTCATATACATATATAATTTATTTAAAGTGTTAACATTAAACATACTTCCAAATTTTATTTACTTTGCAAGAACTGTATATCCGATACATCCTTAAGTTACGCGAGTAGCTTCCCCGATGCATTCGAAAATCTTGGAGCGCACACAATCAAAAGTTTAATAAAAAGGACCCCGTAACTCCTCGAAAGAAAATCTTTCTCAAGAGAAACGGGATGGGAAGGTTAAAGCAATCTGCATTCCGGATGCAGCGCGGAATGAAAGACACTTTCCTCCCCGTGGTCGCTCTTTCCCTTTCTTCCGCGACCGCGGATGTAGCCCGGCAAATGCTCGGCGGAATGAAAATTTATTGGCAATATCGCGACACGGTATCGAGCCAGGCCAGGCCGGGC
>QKQZ01037614.1:0-25839 GCA_003595255.1 Solenopsis fugax
AATATATCTTTTCTTTTGTTCTCACGATCCTTGAAACAGGACGCATTACATATCACTTTCGAAATATTAATTTAATAGTTAAAACTTACTAATGTACTCGATTAAACAACCGTTAAAATTTGTCGTGTAAAATAAAACAGTCGTTAAAGAGATACTCCCCCACATGTTTCCTAATAACTGAATTGCGATGGATAGTGTTGGTACGTGGCAGTGTAAAAATGTTTCCGCGATAACAATCGTTCGTCAATAATGAAATAATTACACGAGATCGTTATATGTTCATACAATAAAATTCATAATCTAGCAGAAACCTGGTGAAGATCTAGTAGATCTTCACCAAAATCTTGGATTTCACAAAAATTGTTTGATAATAATATATAATACTTCCCTCTTCTCAATTCATTTCTTTTATCAAACCAGCAACGGTTAATTCTGTAAGTATGATATTATATATATATTTTTTTACGTATTACCTATTATATATTATATACTTTTTATCGCACATTAACAAAATAAAATTATTCACGTCACAGTATTAACTTGCATACTGTGTGTGTATATCTATATATGTGTGAAGGTACTAATGTGGTAAAAGTAGCCTTTACCACGAATCGTTACAATTATAGAACAGTAGTATTATTTTGATTCTATTATGTAACAGAACGTATATACAAGAGTGACAATATATATAAGGCCTGATGATATACAATGACTTTTTTTCGTAGTTTTCATAGGTGCAATGGCGATTATCTTTAATTTAAAATTGCTTAATCGTTCTATAGATCAGATATTCGTTTATGCTTATAACTTAGGCTAAGTCTTTGGCTTAGCAACGGTAATAATAATCGAAGAAATTCAGTAGAAATTCAATAGAACATAAAAACCTGTCATATAATTTTCAATGTTATTTCAATTGACGCTGTGTTCAAATTTAATTGGAATATTAATTAGAATAATACCTAAACAAAGATAAATAATATAACGTATTAATAAATATAATATAATTTAAAAAAAAACGCACTAGCGATATTCTCACATGGAGAATAATCGATAGTAGCCTGTAATAAATGCAAATTAATATCTCTCCAATATGCAAATCTATGCTAATATTATGCAGAATGAAATTAGGGCCTAATAATGTAGGTTATATCAATATACAGGACAAAATTAGAACAGAGCTACTTTTTGAATTATCGCTAGTATAACATGTAATACTAGAATTTTGTTAAGGTCACAAATTTAATACAAGCATTACAAAAATTTACATACAGTCAATGAAATATTTACAATAGAAACTCCAATACACTCTTGTAAGTTGAAATACACTGAATATATATAATTTATATGTATAGATATCTTGTATACCAAAATTATATCGATACAGAATCAAATCGAGTTACTCCCTGTATATATATATATTTTTTTTAGATACTACATATCCTAAAATATGTAATATCTACATGAAATTATATAATGTTAAACGTTTTCATAATATATAGATTTCGTTTTATGTATTTATAAACGAAAAGATAAAAATTAAATATTAATAAACCATTAATGTTGGATAAATAAATTTAATATTATCAATTTATCATTATCAAGATGCATAAAATCAACTATAGTTAGATGTATTAAAATTGAACAACGACAACTTTTCTTCTTTTCTTGAGGAACTCAGCTGACGCTTCGTTATTTTGATTATCCATAACATTTTTATATTATTATTCTGTAATAGTAGTGGTAACCCAGTGCACTTTTTCCTGGCTGGACCATCTTGAAATATTTGATATCATATACATATTACCTGATTACATTTCAAAAAGAGGCAGATATGGGAAACCTTAAACTATGCCGAAGTAGTAAATTCTTTATGAAGAAATGTTTCGATATCCACTCGACATATAGGACAACGTTTATTGGTGCATAACCATCGATCAACGCAGTCAATATGAAATAAATGCATACATGGAAGCCTCCTAGAAAAAAATATAAAATATTATAATTCATAATATCTTATTAAGATATAAAAGCTGGAACTAAAATTCTCGTACCTGACACGTTCGCAATCTTCAAATTCAGATAAACATATTGTACATTTCTCAATAGCATCCTCCCCATTTTCTACCTTTTTTACCTATAAAGAGATACGTAACGTATTGTAATACCATAATAAAATGTATTGTAAATGTAATGATATTAAAAGGTTTTGTTTAAATGTCAATTCTTACCCGTTTATATTTGTGAGGGAATGTGTGGCTTTCAATAGACTCTTGCGTAGCCCCACAACTTATATGAGCCATACGTCGCAAATCAACAATGCGCATATAATTGTCCAGTCGACGTGATCCTTGCAATACAAATTCTGACATTGCACCCGGTGCAAACGGCACTATCTGGTGCGTTCCAGATCCTTGCTATATGTGTTAAAATGATATAAAATATATTATATTTGAACAATTAATGTAACATATTTATCAATATAAAGAGAAAACAAACCATATGAGGATTATGGAAACTAATGTGAACATGATGCATGCGTTGCGACGGTCGTTGATGTGGATCATAATGATACATATGATGATGTACATGTTGATGTATCGGTTGATGTATCGGTAACATTAGCGGAGATATCGAGTCGACAGGCTGATTATCCAAAGGATTTACCTGTGAATATATATAATATCAAATACAAATTATATAAAAAAATGACATTGAGATATTTCGCATGAATCTTTAGATTACGATTATAGGCAGCACAGGGCATGGTCCCCTATAGAAACTAGATGGCCCTCGAGCCTCAGGATGACTGTAAACAGTAGGTTGCTGCGGCGGCGGTAAAATAGGAGTTGTAAGATAAGTTTCTGCATACGACGCGTTATCTGTTCCATTATTGCACCGAGTGTTCGGGGGACTATTGTTTCCTCCCTCTCCACAAGTATGTTGCGTCGATGAGTGCACGTGAGCGTTACATGGTCCCGCACTAAAAACAAAGTTTGATTTGTAAATAAAGAAAAAGCACTTTTGCTTAAAATGGAATGTAAATATATATTTAAATACTAACGTGTGATGTGACGAAGATCTGTGGTACAGTCTTCGTCTATGTACCTCTTGCATGCGTTGTTGATTCATCCATAATCTTTCTTGCACAGGATGCATTCGTGGTCTTACTTGTGTTACTTCTGTAGCTGCATCTTTTTATAATAATAATAAAGTTTATTTATATATTATAATACCATTTTATAATACATTACAAGAAACTTCATATTCTAATTATATCATTCTTTAAAAGCTGATAGACAAATTTCTAAATAAGAGATCATACCTCCTACAGATGAAAAACCTGTATGAACAGGCAATCTGTGGTTGTGATAGGTGCCTCTATTATGCATATTATGCACATGATTCCAATAATCTGGTGATCCATGCATGCAGTGGGTATTATTTCTAAACAAAAGATTATGATATGTATATATAGTAAAAATAACAGTAAAAATAAGAAAAATAATAGTAATTTGATAAAAATAACTGTGTTTAAAAATGTATGTCATATTTCAAAATATTATAATTTCAAAATATTAAAATATTAAAATTTCATAGATTATTGTATTATTACGTTTGAGTATCTGTTCAAAATTTGAGCATAATTCTCTTATTGGTTTAAAAGTTATTTGATTTTTTGTTTGCTCTTGATTCTAATGTAAAATTATTTTGTAATATTTACAAATTTAATGAAAAATAGCGTTACAAATTGGATCAAACTTTTTATTTTACATTTATTAATAAAATTGTAATAAATATTCTTGTAAAAGTATATTATATTTGAATTCACTTATAAGTTATTTATTTAAAACTGCAGCAAAATATGAACCATTGCGTTGCTAAAGTATCTACATATAAATAACCATAATGTAAGACGTAATGTAAAAATTAGTGATGAATGAGTGTATAAAATAATTCAATCAATCATAAAGCATTTATAAGGTACGTCCCACTCGCGAGCATCATTTGTCTTTATTTAATATTTGATAAACAATAAGGATAAAATAATTTCACGAGCATTACGACCGTTAACTCAACTTTATTTTTATTTAAATTGATTAGTTAAATTGTTTTATACACTCATTCATTGATTAATTATTATTTTATATCTTATGATTACCATTATGGAAATTTGTGTGCGTAAGTCTTAAAACTCTAATTATAAGCCAAATTATTTATTGCTTTAATTTTGCAGTTAATTTTAACAAAATTTTTTGTCGTTGGCAAAGAAATAATAAAAACCTAAGAAAGCTACAATTCTTAAATTTTGGGCTCTGTTCTGATATGCTTTGCATTTTACTGAAAATCTATATTACATGTAACATATACTATAGATTTTCAGTACTAGTAATTTTTACCAGACTTTAGCTGATATTGTACATTTTTAAGAATGTAGTGCTCACCTATGATTATAATCTGCTGACCATGGATTAACTACAGGATTTGTTGGCGTAGATGATGTGTGCTCTTCATCAGATTCTACAGTTAAGTCAACTACAGTGACTGTACGATTATCTTCATTTGTATTTTCTAATGAATTCTATAACATTATAAAAAATGTGTTCTTTAACATAAAGTTTTCACAGTATCTACATTAATAGTTTTTCTACAATGTCTTGTGCTAGTTTTTTATTTGTTTCTCGTTTCTGCATCTTTTATCGCTATAATCTTAGACATTCATGAAAAAGATTCAACATACTGTAATTATTATTGTATTATTAATCTTTTCGATATGGAAAGATATAGTATGAAGATTTTTATAGCAGTCAATACCTTTAAAATATTATATAACAGATCACAATAGCAAAATACTAATTATATTCCGTTTTTATTTCAACAATTTTTATGAATAAAAGATACATATACATGTATATATACATACATATACATACACACACACACACACACACACACACACACACACACACACACACACAAAACAAACTTATATGAAGAGACTATATTCACTTTCATATCAAAAAAATTAGATACAGTCTACCTAGCTAATCATGTAAAGAAGACTAAGATTAAAAGAAACGCTGGTAAGTTGTGATATCCATATAAAAAAATGTTATGAATAAGATAAGAAAACAAAAAAAAAATATAGAAGTTTGTTGTCGCAATCATCATTTTATTTTTCATTGTATTTTTATTCTTTTCTTATATTTTCATATTTTTTAATATAAATGTTACAACTTACCCTTGTTACTTTTCAGCCAAGCCCTGTTACTTTTAACCTCAGTCTGTTGCTAGCAATAATTTTTTAAATATATTTTTTATATTTAGAAATATTAACATACCTTGGTATTGTGATTAACAGTTCCAAGTACTTTAACTGAACCATCCTCATCATCACTATCACTACTGGAGGACCAATCTAACTGCAAATCTGGTGCCGATGGCGTATCGTCACTTTCTATTAAAGTTATGAGATTAACAGATTAATAATTGTTGATTTATATATGTATAAATCTTAATGTATTAATGTTATAAAAACGTACGAGATGAATGTATTTCTTGAAGAGACATCACATTTGATATAACTGAATGAAACAAACTATTAGACTCATTGGCATTATCACTTCCTAAATTTTGTGAAACATTTGAATTTTCCACTGATCTTGTTATACTAAAAAGTAATAATTTATTACTATATATGGTAAATAACAGCTGTATTAATATAGACAAATAAATACTTGTTAGAAATAGGATGATCTGACAATCTAGATGGTCCAGCTATACTCAAACTATCTGGCTGTTGGCCGTTTAATAATTTTTGTTCATCACTCTTTTTAGTTTTATGCTTGACCGTCAGATCGCGATCGTGCAAAATTCTTTTTCTCCTATAATTATCACACACTCTTTCCTCGCACGAATTATTCAATTGTCGAGTCGGAGGATCTTTTTTAGAGTTTCTTTCTTGTCTATTTTGGCACATGTTGCAATTCAAGAGATCAGACTGCCAATACTCCTGCGAATCACCAGTTGCATCTTGCTGCGTTAAATAATTTCCATAAACAAAATTGTTCTCGGGAGCAGGAGGATGAGCTGAATTTGTATAAGGACCTATAGCCGTTACGTCTGATTCTTCAATATCACTTTCTGCAAATAAATGCTCATATTCCATGTCATTACCTGGAATATGGAAGTGAGATGTGAATATGATTCATGTTACGCCGTAACGAGATCTGTACGTAAAAGAGCTTTTATATGCAGGCTGACAAAGAAGCTGTCAAGTGCATTGTACCTGAAGGAAACCGAGGTTGCGGAGATGGATCAACCGTTGACGTGAACGCCGTATCAAATATATCAGCCAACGACGTAGAATTAGCTTCTACAGACGCGGTAGTGGACTCTCCTTGAAACAGCTCACTCTGCTCCTCGGGCTTGCCTTTGTGCCAGACATTTTCCGAGCTTGTGCTCTCCTCCATTCTACTTTCTACGCTAGGCGACAACAATACAACGCGTTACAACGCAACACCAACCAGACCGAGCGCATTTCGTTGCATAACAATTAAAGCCGGAGTACTCGCGGAATCGCAATAATCGGCATTGTACCAAAATAGGATGGCATAGACAAAATTGGAGATAATAAAAATGAATTTCCTTTCGTATTGGAGCGCGGCTTCCGACGAGTCGAAGGATTTTCCCGTTCTTCAACGTCAACGCATTACGCACGGACTTTTCCGAGAACCGTATCAGATTACAGGGAAGAAAGTCGGGCTCGGGCACGGCCGGGGCCGGGGAAATTTTTCGGCGTACTTCTCACTGTACGTGTTCACGCGATAAAATCTCGGATCGATAGCGCGAATGGAATAATTCGGAGTGCGCCGAAAGTGCATTTACCTTGTAATTCCTTCGACGCTCCCGTCAAGTGATAAGCGTATCTTCTCACCACGTCATTTTTATCAGATTTATTTTCCGCGATACCGCCGTCGCCCGTATCATGCTTCGTACACGCGCCGTTATTACCTTCGTGACCGGGGCACTGCGAATTTGATTGAATTGCGATCCATGTAAAAACGTGGATATAATTAAATTCTTATGTCAGTAATAATGATAATGAAATCGAAAAGAATTTATGTAGACTGGCACTGCTGGCACTGGGCACAGACCGTCTCTTTGGCAATGCACATTCGGCAACGACGGTACCATCAATCGTGCCTATTGTCAACCATTGTCAACTATGCTCGCTCCCGGAAGTGTTCCGTTGATCATACAGCACGCTACCTTTCCAGCATCCCTTAAGCCTCTTGCACACAAGCCACACAAGACATATCAATACGTTAAGGTGCTAACCTCAAACTATTTTTTAATTTAGAAAACTTCATTATCGCCTAATAAAAAATACATTCCAACTTCACTTTTTTATGGATTATTTTTAATATAGAAATTAGTTTTTTTTTTATCATAAGATAGAGAATAAAAATAAATGTTTCGATTTCTAAAAGTTATGAAGTGCTTTCCAACTACGTATAACACAGGCGATTGGGCGATATTGTGTAAAGCCTTGGAAATATTATACTATTACGAAAATAAATGAAATATCCAATATATGTTCAGTTGATTAATGAATAACGTTATAATGGACAAATTTAAAATTCGCCAATAAAATAAATGTTACATGCTTATAGCCAATCAGATGAGGCGATCGAGGCGCGATCTTCGGTTCTACGTTCTTGCAACTTTGTCGATCAACCGGTATCATCTCCCGTCTGTGTCTTTTCCTGGACTTGACCTTCTTGTCAGAACGTAGTGGCTAGTACTATCAATGGTGCTCCGGTGTTAATTCAATTTTGAGCATTGCCTCCTCAGCGGAAAGGACAAACTAAAAGATGGCTGTGGCTGCCAGGTCGTTTTCAAAATTTGCTGGTGGGTCCTCGCGGCGTATCCCGTACGTCCTGTAATATCCTCGCGTTGCACCTTCATCGAGGTTCTCTCTGACTTTTGCACGTTTCGACGGCAATGCCCTCGAGATTTTTTGTTTTCCGCTGGTTACGCCACGCGTAACCTATGAACGGACTAAAAATAATGCTGACAGCCCGCGTTTATGATAACATTTCATTATATAAGGGAAGACATGATCGCTGCTAGGTCGCGCCTTGTTGGGAAATGCGTGTTTTACTAATTAGGAACGATGTATTGCGTAGCCCATACGCAAAGCAATTGGATGATTTGTTCTCACCGTAATAATCTCGCGACCCTTCTCTCGTGGCGATAACTCCCACAGCTAAAGTTAGCGATATCCCTCTTTCTTTATGCACTTTAATCTCCTCTGTTTTTCCTCTCAGAATATTACATGTTTTAATTTACACAGGCATGTCTTCTGCTCTATTTTATGTCAGATTACTCTCATTGGATAAGTTGCAAGCAAGTGACCCAGAAATTTTGAAACTCGCTGCTCTCTAAGAGAAAAATAAACATATCTTTTTATTTTCAATTTGTATGTGTTGTATCATTAAATATAATTAGTGTAAAAAGTATTCGTACAGAGAATATTTTTTCTAGAAACCTTGTTTTTAGAAAATAAACATTAACTAGCAATTTATTAACAAGTACATATACATACATTTTGTTATTAAAAAATTGCTATTTACTTTCTAAAAGTAATATTCTAAAAAAAATATTTTCTGTACGAATACTTTATATATACTATTTTATACTAACTATATATTTCTATATACAATTTTTTTGCTTTAATTTCTATATTAAAATTAGTTTATATCATACTTGTGACATTTTTAAGCAATAAACATCCTAGTTATCCTTTTCCTGTTTGACTCTTTTATTGTAATAAATTTAGCAACATGTATTTATTACAGTATTCTTACAACTTTTCAGTCAGAAATTGTGGCAGTTTATTACGCTCTCAGGTGAGATTTAATTACACAGAAACTAGGAAGAATTTAAAAATTGATGCAAATACCAAAGTGATATGTCAAGGTTTTACTGGAAAGCAAGGGACTTTCCATTGCCAGCAAGCGCTCGATTATGGTACAAAGATAGTAGGTGGAGTTAGTCCTAAAAAGGCTGGAACAGAACATCTTGGTAAACCGGTGTATAAATCTGTTAAGGAGGTATTACTATTCTTTTACAACATTTATTTATTTGCTGTGTATTTAAAAACATTTAAAATTGTTTTTTATATCTTATAGGCAAAAGAAGCAACTGGGGCTACTGCAACAGTCATTTATGTGCCTCCTCCAGCTGCAGCATCAGCCATTATGGAAGCAATTGATGCAGAAATGCCACTAATCGTTTGTATTACTGAAGGTATTCCTCAACATGACATGGTCAAAGTGAAAAGGCGACTACTTGAACAAAATAAGTCACGTTTAATTGGGCCAAACTGCCCTGGAATAATAGCACCTGAACAGGTACAGAAATAATTTTAGACATATTACGAATTTATTAACGAAGTATAATTCTTTCTCGTCTCGTAATGTTGCAGTGTAAAATTGGTATTATGCCTGGTCACATACATCAAAAAGGCAAGATTGGCATTGTCTCGAGATCAGGAACCCTAACTTACGAGGCTGTAAATCAAACGACACTTGTGAGTAAATTCCAAAAATTATGTGCTCATAAAATATAGCAATAAACAATAACAGTATTTTATTTGCAGACGGGACTTGGGCAGACATTATGCATCGGCATTGGCGGCGATCCGTTCAATGGTACCGATTTCATTGATTGTTTGGATGTATTTCTTACCGATCCAGATTGCGGCGGTATTATAATGATAGGAGAGATTGGAGGCAGCGCAGAGGAATTTGCAGCAGAATATCTCATCGAAAAAAATACTGTTGGTTGCTGTTCAGAATTATTAATACTTAAATCCTCTAAGTCTATCCTAATCAAATTCTGTCTTGTACTCATCCTGGAAATCTCATAAGATTAGAGTGTCATATTTTATTTATTTTATATATGTCATGTTATAGGGTGGAAAAGCTAAGCCAGTGGTATCGTTTATCGCTGGTCTTACTGCACCACCTGGACGAAGAATGGGACACGCTGGTGCCATAATATCAGGAGGAAAGGGCGGGGCACAAGACAAGATTAATGCACTCGAAAAAGTGAGTGAAACTTGCTATTATTATATCATTAATCATATTATACTTTAAATAATTTTTGAAATCAAACGGTATATACATGGGTTTTGTTACTAGGCTGGTGTAATAGTGACAAGGAGTCCTGCACAAATGGGTAATGAACTTCTGAAGGAAATGACACGCCTTGGCTTGATTAATTAAAGCACACACTACTATAATTCTGTGTAGTTCTCTTCATGTTCGTGTAAAACGTCTACAAGAAAAATAAATTGAAAGTATGCCATAACAGCAATAACTCACAGAACGTAGTAGTGCATTAGAGTATAAAAATTATTTTACTTGCTAACGTTGTATCAATTGTTCTCATTACTATAGGACAGTGATCAATGCTAAAGATTACACAGAAGATAACTGATATTTTTTAAAGAGAGCTGGATTTATTCTAACAATGCGAACAACCTTTATAATACTTTTACAGAATTAATTGTTACGTTAAGTGGCAAATGTCAAAGAATAATTTACGTGTTATCCGAGGGAACGTTAAAACTGCCATTGATCTGTCACAGTTTGACTATTGCAGAGTTATAAATTTTTCTATATGTAAACATAGTTTTTTGAGGAACGGTTGTTTAAGTGTATAATGTACTATTGTAAATTATATCAAGCATATAATATATTACATTATAATGAATCTAACATTATGGAATATGTATCCTTATTGTAAAACATGTTAAGAATTCAAATATATATATAAATATTGCTGCTTGTTCCCACAGCTATTTGATTTTTTTTAAATAGTGATATAAAACCGTATTTTCCCTTATTCAGTGAAAGGCAAAAAACATCTCAACATCGTTACCTGAATCCCATTATTGTGTCGATAAAATTAGCTATATCTGCACTTTTGTCACTGGTGAATGGCTTTAATTTAGCCAAGTCCATTGTTTGTATAGTATTCAACAAATTTTTACAACTACAATAATACAAGTGCTCATCTTTGTACAGCTGCTCGGCCAGTTCAACCTGATGATTGTCCATTAAAAGATCGTTGATCACCACAATTAAGTGTTTGTGTTTTTCTAGAGCCTCCAACACACTGCCCGCACCTGCGTGGCTTATCACAAGATCTGCCAGTTGCATATATTCCCCAATGGATGAACTTAATCCAAAAGTTTCTATCTTATCAAAACCATAACGTGCAGTGCAATCTGGTTCTAAATTGCTATTGCCAATTTGTAAAATCAGACGTTTGTAATTACGTGCAGACAGAACCTAGAATCATGATATTAATTGTAAACGACATACTTTTTGACAGGTATATGAAAAGAAAGCAATGTAAATATTGTATATATACTACCTCTAAGACTGCGCGACTCAGTACTGTGGTTATCAGATCATCAAATTTTGTTGTGCCAACCGTAACAAACACAATTTTATTTGACATCATGTTTCGTCATGTATGTTTCAATGCATTAAAACAACAGTTTATTATTTCTTTTGCTTTTAAAATTTCGATTGGGTTAATTAATATATTATTACACATGTGAAAAATAACCAAATATCCACCGAGAAGAGGTTCATCCAGTTAATTTGATTCTCCTCTTTATGCTTTTTTTGATCAAGTAATTATTCAGATTAGTTATCTCAGCATCAATTTTGATGAATTTAGGCTCAATCGACGCGTTTTGCACGAAACGAAAGAATAAAAAATAGAGCTAAAAAAATATGTTAAATTATTAACTCTGATTTCAATCTTGATCAATCTTGATTGCATCAAAAATCTCGATCAAATAGATTGAATGGAATTTGGATTGATACATAGGCCGTTCCTTTTTAAATTATCTAATCATCTGTGCACTCACATATCTGATTGTGGTGCATAAAATTATGTAAATGTGAAAACATGGCTTCTCGATCTAATTTATTAAATTAGATCGAGATATTTTATAAATTTTGACGCATTATCACATTATTTAGCAACACATATGTTAAATACCTTGTCAACCCAAAAAGATCACAAGCAGTATATTCATAATTCGATTCTGTTTGAATATGTTTAAATGCACGATTTTAAAATTGTGTTAACCCTTTGTAGCGCCATGTAACTTAGAAGTTACCTATATTTATTTATATTTGTTTTTCAAGTTTTAATGATTCAACCTGTTTTTTATTTATCAGCCAAATTTTTTTATAAGAAAAAAGCCGGTTATAAAAGGTTAAAGTACGATTTCCAGACATACGAGAAGACCGTTCTCTTTAGCTTTATTGCCAGCTGAGCTGCGTTCAAAAATATCACCTGAGCAAGGCCAAGGTCGTCATTATTTGTCCGATTCTAGTTGATAGTCTGTTGTTTTTAACTGTGTTTCTTGCACAATTTCCTCTTCTTTTGTAACTAAAAAGAACAGACCATCGGGTCTGTCAGCAGGAGTCGGGGTCGAGTCAGCAAACTTGCTCCAATGCTCCAATGAAACTCTTCCAGTTCCCGGACTAATTTGCCGGATCTGAAAGCAGGAACCAATCATTCTCGCAATCGTCGCTTAACCGTTGCATAACCATCTTCTTTCGAGTGACTATCATACAAGTTGCAATGTCAGTGCTGGTTTCTACGTCTGTTGAAATTCGGTGGAAGCGCGGTTGACGAGGTCGATTTTATTTATCGCTGTTGTTGATCGTTTACGAGAAGCAACTGCAAAACATTGTAGAAATGAAGACGGCTTTGGATCCCATATACGTGCAGGTACCAATCATCATTTTGTTTTACAAAAGGAATTGCACGTGTGCTTCAAATAGATCGTTAATATAACCGGCAAACAAGTTGTATTAAAAATCGTCTTTGGGAGCTGCGCAACCACTTAAAAAAATTTGTTTCACGTCCCTTTACTCGATTCTTCGCGGGGCTTCGTTCGCCTGGGCGATTTTACAGAGATTCGATAGATACAGTCTCACACGAGTGACACGTTGACCTTTAAAATATCTATACAACAGATTAATTAGATTGTTCATACGTTTGCCCATCGATTCGTCTAACATCTCGCTTTTGTATGAATCTAAGACTCAATTGTGAAACAAATAATAAAGTAGTTTTTCTGCATCAAATTTTTGAACAATTTTGCCTTTATATAGTCTAAAGTAACTATCAAATGTGAAATAAAGTAACTTTTACAAATTTCATGCAACATTTGTTCTCAACACAAGAACAAAAATGTTTTTTTTTTTTTAATATTATGATGTACATTTATGCGGAGTGTTACTGGATTCATGCAAAAACGTGTTCTAATATTTTTTAGACTTTCTTGTTCAGTAAGCTATTTAATATTTAAAAAATATTTAGAAATTGTACATAAATTATAAAATCTTTAGAAAATTATTAAAAGTAGTTATATATATATGTCTAGTGCATACTATCATTAATTAATATGTAATTTCAAATATCCGTTAGCTTTATATTGCTTTTGTTTGAAAACTACAAAAATGTTGTTTCTTTTGATATAGAAGACTCCAACTTGTGCATATTCTACTTAAAGTTAAATATTCTGTTTAAAACATGTTTTCTGATGTTTGGTTTTATATTCACTGTTACTTTTATATTTTCAGGAATTTCTATTTAAACAATCAAATACATCTCAAGTATATGATTTGAAGACTCCTGCGTATGCTCCTCCTGCTTGCAATCTTCTTGTAGCTGACAAAAAACGAGGACTGCTTTACATAGGACACGATGATAAAGTTACTGTCTTGAAACCAGAGGAGGAGAACAATGCAGAGTGGAGGATAGAGCTTCAGTTGCCAGGCGTTATATCAAAGATTGCAATTAATTGTGATTATAATTATATCGCTATAGGCATAGCATTGAAGCCCACAGTATTGATATACGATGCCCATTCACTAGTTAGAAATGTATGCACGTAGCATATCTTTGCAGAAGTCTTAAAAGTCATCTTGGCATTTTATTCAGTACTATAGAAATCTAGAAGTTCTATATTTATCATTAATTAGTACGTTAATTTTCAGAATCTCAACCTATTGCTTGAAATAACACCATCAAACAAACTAGATAGCTACATAACAGACATACGATGGAATCCTACCGTACCTGTGATGCTTTGTATTGTTACCAGTGACTGTATTATTGGTAGCTTCCAATTGAAGATAGAGGAAGAAGCAAGAGAAAATTTAGTAACAAAAGCATCTGTACTTTCTAAAGTGTCGAACGAGCTGCAGGCTCTCTGCGCAGCTTGGAGTCCTAAAGGCAAGCAAATAGCAGTGGGCTGCAAGAATGGAGACATTGTACAATTGAAACCAGATACTTTGAAAATCGCTAGAACTATCGCGGGCCCTTCGCCATCCATTGGAGAGGTGATTAACATTCTGTGGCTAAGCAATTATCAATTTTGTGCCGCGTATCTGAACAACGAGCGGCAGATAAACGTTCTCATTGTTGATGCACCGAAAGGGGAAGCAAACGCTATATTTACATGCTACGAAGATATTACGTTCGGTTTTCCCGACGCCGAGGGAGAGGACAGCATTCCACGCTATTATTTCGAGCATGTGCCGGAATGGGGACTTATTATAGCGGGCAGTAGCACCAGCAGCGAAATAGCTGTGTTAGGCACTCCAAATGGTGGCGCAAATTGGAATCAGTGGCAATTGGTCGATAGTGGCAGGGCTCAATTGCCATTGATGAGAACTACAGAAATTTATCCCTTGGGTTTGGCTATAGACAAGTCTCCGACCAACAGGTTGCCATGGGGTACAGAGTCGACATTGCCGCATCCAGTACCTATTTTGCACATTCTTGGAACGTCCGGGAAATTGTGCAGTTTTCACATGGTCAATCTCGTACCAAACTGTCCTGCCATCAATATTCCTCCTATAGAAATTATCGCGCCTCCAGCACCGTCACAGTCTAATGCTTCGCCCGCGGAAATTTCGTTTAATATGAATGCCGCGTTGACCAGCACGCCACGTCCGAAACAACCGGAAGTAGTACCGGAACGACCAAAGCCTGTCCCGATGACGAATATATTTGGCGACTCTTTGAAAGCCGCGGGATTTTTTCAACCGTCTGTAGAACAACAAACGGAGCAGTCAAAACCACAAGAAGAAAAAGCTGCGCCGCAAATGATTGTAAAACAGACTATACCTAAGGAATCGTCTGTGTCAGAACCTACAAAGACAGAAATTAAATCAATTGCAGATAAGGAAGCAAGTAGCTCGTCGCAAGTAATGGAACAGAAAGCATCTATCGATGATAATATACGAATGCGAGCTTATATACAGGAGCAGGCGTTATTTGAAAAAGAATTGCGAAATAGACTGGAACCGCAGGTATGGGAATGTGGTACGGATCTAGAAAAGAGACAGCTCGGAGAGACGTCCGTTGTCATAGAACAGTTCTTGAGAGATTTAAAGGACACAACAAATAGTTTATCTAGCGACATAGCATACTTGAAGGCTTTGTTACTCCAATCATTCGCATGGGTTGAAGAAACTAAATCGAAAAATGCAGCTAGTGTTGATATCACTACTAGAAATTGCAATGAGAACAGTAAAATAGCGGATCTGCAGCGATGGTATTACTACACACAAACGCAGTTAAATCAAGTTAGTAAAATCTTGGATCTGGAATGGTCAGAGCACAAAGCGCAAGTAAAATCGAAAATGAAAATTCCCAGCTTGGAGTATGTATATCAGAATCTTTTGATGCACAACAAGATTATCGCAAAAGAAAAAGAGAAGCTCGAGCAAATTTCGCGGCGATGGAAATCTCTCAATCGCTCACTGACGGCTAGTGGCGTGTCCAATCTTAATCGCTCAATGGCAAGTCTTCACGTGAGTGCACCGAAATCGTCAGCGTCGGTTATTCGAGGAAAGACCGACGTTATAGAAGCGCGCTGCAAAAACATCGCCTCAAAGACTTTAAGTTTCACATATGAGAAGCAAATCAAGTTGAGGGAGTTACTCACTGAATCATCCCCGAGAATTATCAAGTCAGTCAATCCGTCACCGATTCAGGATCGCCTGAAGGCTACGCTGTCTTCCCTAGCGTCTCTCAATCCTGTGATCAATGAGGCTAAGACTAAAACTGAGCCGCCGATTATTAAACAGAGTATCACCGTCAAGCAGCCGGTCGAGAAGCAGACTAAATCACAAAGTCCCCTCGCTTCGTTGAACAGTATCGTTGCGAGAATCGGTTCGCCCGACACGAACGGTATCGTCACGCAGAACAAAACTCAACAGAAGCTAGTCCCAACGACCATTTCTTTCTCCGGCACGATTTCTACCAAGCAAACGGACAAAAAACCTGCCGTGCCAGCAATGCCCCAATCTAAACCGAAACAGGAGCTTAACGTTAATTTCCCGACGTCTATCACATTTGGAACGTCGGTTTCGAAATCTCAAGATCTCTTTTCGAAATCTCTCCTTACAGATGCAACTGCCAGGAACAATAAGGAATCAGCGAGCAATGATAGCGTTCCTAAAACTTCGGAATCTGCTTTATTCTCGACCGGACTGTTAAAGGACAAACTCATGTCAACAGAATATCCATTAACGGAGACCACTCGTATGGGAATCGCACGTAATCTTTCACTCTCTGCGGTGCCAGCTGTAAAAACAGATGCTGCTTCCACGTTCAGTTTCGCTACGCCTAATATAGCTCCACCTGTTGCGAAAAGTTCGTCTTCCAGTACCGCGCTGGATATGATGTCCTTCACTTATTCAAAAGCCTCGCCTAACACTTCTATTGTAGAACCCACGATAACAGTTCAAGCAATACCAATGCAAACACCGATAGATCTATCAGCTCTATCTTTAGCGTCACCCAGCACGTTAACTTTTCAATCGGTCAATCATTCGAGCAACATCACGGATGGAAAGGTAAATTCAATCACGACTCCCATGAGCTTTGCACCGGCATCTGTTATTACAGCACAGGCTCCTGCAACGACTGCCATTACATCCGTTATGACTCTTGGCGGGGTTACCATTAGCGTTGTAGATGCGAACGCCGCTCGCAAACCGATGACGGAGATGCCATCCACTAGTTCGGTCGTCATCGAAAAAGTTACTGTGCCTGAAGTAAAAACACCTATCTTTGGTACTGCAGCTGTCCAGGCTCCAATTTCGTTAGCCGCAACATCGATATTCGGTGGTCAGACTATCGTGAAGAATGCAGCGACAGTGCCAGAGACAATCACACTGCCCGCTACGACTACTTTCGGCGCAGTTTCTTTCCCGTCGATTACACCTACTTTCGGGACGTCAACTTTAGCTCCGACCACTGCATCGGTATTCGGCGGATTCGTAAACACGTCACCTAGCATTACCACCAGCTCTTCGGCGATGCCTGCGAGCAGTACTGTGTCTCCTTTCCAGACCTCCCTAAGTAAATCACCATTCGGCGAGACCACTGTCACTAGTATGCCAGCCACGAGTTTTGGGATCAGCTCTAGCAATACATCCTCCGCGGCCACAATCTCATTCGGCATGCCTGCGACGACGATGACGACGACCTCGATCACGCCGGCATTTGGTAAGAGTCCGATAGCATCTCCGGTATCGAACGCGCAATTCCCGGGTGTTCAAACACCCGCGTCGACGGCGAACATTTTTGGAAAGCCGATAATCAGTCCCGCATCGACACCGTTTGGAAATGCTTCAAGCTCTGTGTTCTCCAATACACCTGCTACCTCTTCGAACACCTCTATATTCGGAGGCAACAGCAATTCTATCTTTGGGTCGACACCCCCGAGCGGAAATATTTTCGGGGGTAACGCAACGGGATTCGGATCGTCGTCGGGATCCATATTTGATACCAATGCCCCGAAATCCAATATCGTATTTGGTGGAGCGACAAACGCACCTGCTTCTCCATTTGGAAGTCCAACGAGCAACACGTCGCCAGCGGTAGTCAGCGGTTCCCCTGTAGGCGCAAATGTCTTCAGATCTACTGTGTCTAACACATCTCCTATACAGCAACCTGTACTTAGCAGTCAACCCGCTTTCGGACAAGCTCCTGCCTTTGGCGCCAAACCAGTGTTCGGATCATCACCTATCTTCGGTGGAGCAAAACCCGTTTTCGGAGGTAGTGGTTTTGGCTCACCCCCTACGTTCGAGTCTCCTGGCATGGGTAAATAAATAGCTAATATTATTATAACGTTTTCAAAATGCTTACATAATAGTTTATATATTTACTTTTGGAGAACAATTTGAAAACTCTTACGCATTTTATAGCTCTTGAACTCCAACTCAAATGTATAAATAATATTCAAATTAGTTTTATAGAAAACTTTATATGGAATAATTATGTTATTTAGCATTTACTGTTCATTTATAATAAGAATCTTATTTATAATGTTATAAATAGGATTTGGAAGTCCACCTGCTATGCAAGCTGGCTCTACAATGGAAAATATGCCAAAAGTATTTGGAGAGGTGACAGGCAGCAGTACATTTGAATCCTTAGCTAATCAACCAGGTGGTCTCAGTTTCGGTAGCTTAGCCCAGAAGAATCCAGAACTAGAGAAACCATCATTCACTGCGTACGTAGCTTTCGTAGCAAATAATTTTGGATTGAGTTAATAAAATAATAAAATAGACATAATTTTTAATAATCTTATTTCAGCGGCAGCTCGTTCTCTAGTTGGAGATGAATAAGATACGGTTGCGGCAGATTTACCTCAAAAACTGTCATGCGTGCAGAATACGAAATTTTTATCTAAATAAGAAATTATTTAATTACAATCATGTATATATACCGTTTTATTGTACATTCAGAAAGCTATACTTTTTATGAAGGATCACGTTCTATCATGTCTTATACGTTGTAATAAATGAGAACAGATCTAGATTTTACAATAAAAAAATTTGCATTTAAATCGAGAAAATAATTCAACCAATATTATAATTTGAGTCTGAATAAAAACCATAATGTAGAGCGCCAGCTTTTATGTTAAACTCGTTATGAATAAAAAGTAATTGCAATTATTTTACTCTTTTTTAACGCATAGTTTTTTCATTGTTTCTATAATTTTAGAATTATATTTTTTATTTCTTTTCATTTACATATGTCAGATGACAAGAAAACAAAGCCAGATTAATCGCTTAATAGATTGTTCTAAATGTTTCTAATTGTTAATTATTCATTCATTATCTTACTCTCCATTCTTCAACGTCTAGTAACATTCAGCGCAAAACGATTATTGTTTTATCTGGGTTTTATTTATGATAGTTGTGATAAACACTCTTGTTTTTCATATGCTAGCATAAGAATTTCTCAGAGCATACAAATCAGTAAATTTATTTAAATTTTAATGTTTTATTAACAAATTAATTCTCTGCGTGAAGTATTAAAGCTTGATTTACAAAGATACATACAAATTAAATGATCGAAAAATATTAAATTATCATTACACAATGACATAATCATATGCCTCTTTTGATAGCTTTCGGTGCAATTGACACTTTGGTAGGTTTACATAAATCAATTACACATGGATCATCTACAGGTGGATGCGTGCAAATCGAAGCTGAAGGTAATAGCAATGCTAAGGAGATTTCTACATTACAAGGCTCCATCCACACTTGATGCGACAGAAGAACTGTCGTCCTCAATCTATAATCTTTTTGACCAAATTGTTGCATACGCAGATCTGACTGTCGTGGTAACAGTAATTGCACTTGTTGATCCGGGTGTCTTAATTTTATTCGCAGAGTAGAGGGATCGCGCAGATTCAATATTTTGGCGTTCAGAGGGATTCCCAGCAAAAGGCCGCCTGTAAATTTTAATGCAGCATCAGCATCGCCTCTGGGTTCCTCAATATGCGCTCGACAGAAGCGCGTCGTCGCCGACGGTCTCGGTAATCGTTCTTCCCCTTGTGTTACCGGTGTCAAAAGCAATGGCAGCAAAAGCCGCGTTAAAGAACCTGGCTTCACGTCCGCCAAAGTTGGTATTTGTAGAACCAAAGCTCTGGAGAACGGCGGTAGTCTCGATGTATCTTGAGGCAAAGCGTCGGCTTCCGATAAAAAGTAACGAGCCAGTGGTAATGCGCTACCGGTCGCACTCCTGGTCACCCTAACTAATTCTATAGCCAGTGCTTTCAGCCACATATCATTAGCTAATATAATTTCATTCTCACCTAATCCACTAAATAAGCGTTGTAATCTAGAAAATAAATAATAATGTATGAGCTCTTTTGTATATAATTTTATCTATCATTAAAATTAAAATTACATGATGTATCAAAATGATTTCTCTAATCTGTAATGTTACATACTTTTGCGTGTGTTGAAGAAGAACGAAAATATTGTTGTTAGTATTCGGCACTGGATTCGCCGAAATAGATGTTGTCGAAGATACAGAACATTCTTTGAGAACAGACTTCAATAACAACAGGCATCGAATATACAAGGCCGTGAAATGCGCTGCACCTTCCATACGATGATCCATCTCTGCTAAGCGATCAAGATCAATGGCTGCGGTCCCCAAAAGTTGCGTATGAACTCTCCCCCCTGGTCTAGCATTTTCAATTCCGGCTACCATCTTTTCTAAGAATTCCCGACCACGTTGATCCCTGTTCTCTTCGTTATCCATATCTTCCGTTTTAATTCCTGAACCACTTGTAAGCGCTGGCCGCAATCGCGGAACTAGATGTGGCATAGTGTCGCGCAAATAATGATAGTGTTTAGAAGCATGCTCCGTAAACAGAGCGTGCATGCTTGGACAGTGTAACGCGGCATTGAAGATTAAAACAAGTACGCTTGCATCTGTTAAAGAAATTAAGAATATAGAATACAACTTTAAAATGTAAGACTATTTACATAACAAGAATCTACTTAAAACATACAAGATGGTTCATCCACATCTGGTTCGGGTGTGTCGAAGAAAGGATGTCGGCCGAGAAGTTGCGGTACTAGAGGCAATGTTAAATACGGATGTGATGCGCCCAATGCTGCTAAACAACTTCTAATACTCTCCCTGTCTTGAGGATACCGAGTTAAATTATCTAGCAAACGATTAACGCACATGTAAAGACAATTTGTGGTGGCAAGATGACTAGCAGCTAGCATAGCGTGCAAGCCTTCTCTCACTTCTCCCGAAAAATCTTCCAATGCGCCTAAAATTGTTTCCAACTGATCTTCCCGAAGGGTTACGCTTGCTGACATTTTCTTTAAAGATTCAATAGCCCTTAATCTGACGTCTTGAATTTCATCATTGAACATGTCCACCATAAAATCCAATGAAATTCTAGCTATACTCGGTTGTTCTAATGAAAGTGTGCAGAGTGCTTCAACTGCTGCTGTCCTTACCTAAAATAAAATTTGTTTCCAATCGATTTGAGAAATAATAACAGAAAAAGAAGTTTAATTAAATTCTTGATCAAATTTTATTAGGCTTGTTTTCTATTCCTGTACTAGACTGCACTGGAACGTTCCTTCTCGCTTTCGCCAACTTTCAAACATATACCTATTTTATTTTAAGTGTACACTAGTTCAGAAACAGAAAACAAACGGATTGATATAATAAACTTTTTATTTAACGATCTAATGAATATTCTAAGAAAATTGTTATTGTATATATCGTAATAAATTATACCTCTAAAAATTCATCTTCTAAACCATGAATGAATGCTCCACAAGATCCACTCTTTTCTTCAACTTCAGGTCTGTCCGCTTCGACCACTATTTGTTTTTTATCCAACGCTTGTTCTATGTAACGACGCGATACACTCTTCATGGTGCCCAAAAGAGACATCGCCGATGCTCTCACACGAGGTGATAAATCACCCATAAGACTGCAAATTTGTGAAAAAGCACAGTCCACCATACGTACATCCTCTCCATCAGACCCAACAACAATGCTGTAATATATACAAGGAAAATTGTAAAAAAAGTTCATCACAAGATTTCATCCTTAAAATACATTTGCATTTATGTACTGACTTTTCTGGATACTCCCTGCCCAAAAGCCAGATAAGTTTCAGAACAGCTCGGCGTACGATTTCATAATCATCACGAAGAGCTGCACAGGCTTCCTTAAAAAAACTCGCAGGGAGTCTACAACCTCTGTGAGAATGTAATTCCGCCATGGTTTCGAAAGCTTGAGCACGAACCCGTGGGTCTTGAGAGCGGGCATAATTGCCAATTAATGTTAAGATATCATCGGCAGCATTTGCTGTCAGATAACGTCCAATGATAGAAAGACATCGTGTTTGAACACCATGCCATGTGTCAGGAAGATGTTCCTGTGCAATCTTCAGTGCCAATGGTCTAAATATACAAAAAGTATTTCCTCTTATTGATGGAAGGAAGCATTTATTATTAATTAAGGCAAATACTTAAATTCTAACTTCAAATAAATATAAGAATTCTAGAAATCTTAAATCTCATTATTATTGAAAATGTAAAATGAATATATACACCTTTGATAATCTCCCAACTTTAAAAGTGTTGCTAATCCCTGACTCTTCACTCTGTGCGATTCCTCATTTCTCAGAAGTTCAGCAATTTCAGTCACAATTTTTGCCTTTTCCATTGTGTCGGGAGTGACTTCTCCCAATTCAGCGAATACCCAGAAAATCTTGGCTCTAACTGCGACTTCATTCTCGACAGCAAATCTTTCTGCTAACTTCTTTATAGCAGTGGGAACATCCTCCGGCGCTATATACGTTATAGCATCCGAAATACGAACAAGCAGTTGTAACGCATCACTTCTGCTTTTACATTTCTCTAGGCATTCTATGTAAGCTAATGCTGTGCTGCTGTCAGTACCATTCTTCGAACTAGATGTCGACAATAATCTTAGAGTCTTTAGCCGTTTGGTTGGCGGTTCATTAACAATCTGAACAAAAATTTTACAACTTGTCAAAATAATGATTCAGTTATGATGTGTGGATAGAAAGGAACGTGTGATATAATCTTACCGCCTGGCTCTGATTAAATTCAGCTAGCACTCGTTTCTTCATTAAAGCTGCCATTTTTAAAAGAAATGTCTTATTCCATTATGGTTTTAAACACTGTATATACATATATCTCTTTCCAGATCAATCTGTAATTCTGACATATTTTAATCACATGCAACATAACCTCACGCATCCACAAAACAAATATACACGTATTCTCAGTGCTGCCAACTGCAGCAAAAAATTCTAGTCATTATCGATATTTCAAAATGATTTCGATCAAATAAAATTAAAAAAAAATTAATAATTCTAATAATTCACATACGTTAGTAAAATAAGACAGATATTTTAAATTAAATGATTAATTAAAATCAATTTAGATAATTCAAATTTGCGTCAATTGAGTAGTAATTGTCGGCAAGAGCGATATATCTCGATTTTTGTTTTGATCGATAATATTAATAAAATTATTTCATCCTTGTTATTCATCAAATATTAAACAAGGATAACTGATGTTGCAAACTGCTTTGAAGCAACCTTTGATTGGCCAATTCGGTTAAGGTACTAGTCTAGTACCTTAAATTCGGTAAATTCTATGTGTTGATTGGTTAATGAGTGTCTCGAGACATTTGTAGCATTAGGTGGATCGTTGGCAATAGATTTAAAATTTGATGGTTATCCGTTCAATTCGCTGTCTGCGTGCGAGTGGTGCGAGTTCAGACTTCAGATCAGCTTTTACGCGAGTGCAACGCAGTGCAACGTTGATGAACCTAGAATCTATGTACGATTTGAGTACTTATTACGATTGCTTATTCGCGTTTATATTAATACTATTTACTTACCGCTGGACCGTATTCAAATCAATTCAAGTGAGAAATGGAAGAGAGCTTCACGAAGTGGCGAGGGCGAGACTCTTCGGGTTATCAGGTGGAGGGCGATTCCGTCGTCATCTCCGACAGCGACGACGATGACTTCATCAATAATTCGAGGAAGATCATCAGCCGAATCATCGACGAGAGCAGTGACGATTTCAACATGTCGTCGGAAGTCACGCCGAAAAAGTGAGTATTCCATTGACGAGATCTCTGTTGTTTCGTCGAAGCTAAAATCCGACGACAGCCGCGCGAAAATGATCCGTAATTATTCTCTTGTTTGAAACAAGGGAATCGCAGACAACCGGCACGACGATTGCGTGGATCTTTTTTGACGAAGAGAGGAAATGATATTGAATGATATAAGCTACGTTCCATTTCACGCATAGCATATCATTTCATCCTTGTAATTTCCCAAATGTTAAATAAGGACGAAATGATACATCATGCGTGAAACGTGTGGTCCATATCAAAACATAGTCCATGATGAAGGAGGAAATGACCTTGAACGATAGTCTACGCGACTGCTTTCGAGATGTTTCAACGTTGCAACATTTCTATGTTAATCAAAACATCAGCTCTAAGATATAAAATTAGCTCTTCTTTTAATTGAAAAAACTAATTTTTACTTTTAATGCAAATTGTAACATTTTTTTATAGATATTCATTTAAGTATTCAGCACTGAAAGAATACAATGCAAATATTTTTTTACATATAAAACTTAAATTTATCATCATATTAAAATAAAATTGAAGTTGAAAAGATCAAATTGAATCAGAAATAATAGAGGCAAAAAAAGAATAAAGAATTATCTTTGTAACAATTTTTGATTTTCCTTGAATTTTATTTTTTCTTTTAAAATTCTGTTTTATTTAAAATTTTTTTTAATTTAAAATTTTTTTAATTGTATATTTTTTATATAGAGATTTTCATTGTTGCACTATACATTTAACATTTTTCTTAGAATTATAGTGGATTTTTATTTGAACTTTTATCAAGATTTTTTTTATATACATTTTTTTTATTTTTCCTCCTTGGACTATCTTCATTTATTTTTTTGTTACATAGTCTTAGTCTAAAATTTCTTGTGATTTATTGTACCTGTTTGTTTTTTGTCATCCTTACACCTTTATCACATTTTTTAAAATGTAATTTAAAATTACTACTAAATTTATATTATTTTTCTCTTATTATCTTTTTCTTATATTTTGGCTGTATTTGGAGAGCGCGCTATTAGCGCTATTCATTTTATCTTTATCGGTCATTAGACATAAAATAAGATTAAAATTATACAATAGCGCATTCTGCAAACACAGCCTTTATCACGTATCATTTATTATAATATATTGAAATAAATTATTAAAATATAATCATTAATAAAGATAAATATTTTTTTTATAAATGTTTATATACAGGGACATGAAATTTAATGATGATGATGATGATAGTACACCAATTTTTCGTTCAGCCAAAAACTTGATTAAAAAGTATAATATAAGTTCTGATAACAGTGATTATGAACAGATCAGTTATTATGAAGAAGATGAAAAATATCATTCGATTAATAACACAAATAAGTATGAATCAGGTAAATATCATTTAACAATTAAAAATTGTAGTGTAATTACACTGAATTTGTGTATCTAACAAGGAACATTAGGCAACCCGAAAATTCAAAAAATTCTGAAACTTTGTGTACAAATAGAGTTCATCCATAACACAAAAATATTTTTTTGTTCGTGCCCAATTTCAGTTTTAGGGGGTGAAACACCCTTTCGAAAAAAATCGGTTTTTTTCTTTTCAAGCGAATATCGTCGAAACTATAAAAGATAGAAAAAAATGTTTTGAATGAAAGTTGAATGGCTCGAAGAGTACCTTATAACAATAATTTTAAAAAATTTTTTTAAAATTATTTTTTATACTTTCCTCACCACTTTACATTTGTTTTTTAAAATTTTCAAATATTTTAA
>QKQZ01037653.1:0-52193 GCA_003595255.1 Solenopsis fugax
ATATATATGATACCTTCACAAATTAATTTTTCCTTTTATCCCAATAGAACTGTCTATAAACAGAAGTGTCACTAATATTTGCCGTAAAGATACACGATTTTATTACCCGGCCTCGTATACAGTGTCCACGTGTCACGTGCAACCCGTGCAAGATTACAAGATTGTTGTAGCACAAATTCAACGTTGATTGCGTTGGCGTCAATTCAAGCGTATTTGAAAATCGAACAAAGCGAAACGAAAGTAATCCGAAAACGCGAAGCGCAGACCGCTAACGTGTGTATGAAACGAACGGCGCGGTCGGCGATAATAAAATTTATCAGCGGTGTTACCCGGATTCGCAATACGGACGAGTCTGTTGGATTACAAATGCGCATTTGCACGATATTAAAGCAGCTTTTGCCGATAGCTTCGGCACTCGGTCGCTCGTGCGGACTGAAAAATTTTCAATTAAAAATTGATTTAACTTTTAAAAATAGCTTAATAAAAGGAACGGTCAAGCTCGCTCATTTTAAAACGTGACGTAAAAAGAGTATGATATTACCGCGGGAAATACATTTTTATTTAATAATTATCGCGAAGCAATTTTATTTCACACAACTCAATTCCTCTGTGTATTCGTTGAAAGTTTAGATTTTACAGTGCGCCGCTTTTAAGTCTTCGCGCTGAAAATGACACGTGTCTCACGACGCTTTAATTATAATCAGTACTAGAATAAGTGAATGACGTCGGCGTTAAGAACGGCGTCGCGTGGTGGAACTTCAGACTGCCGTATTTTCACCGGGGGCACATTCTCTGTAATTGCGTCGCGCGAGAGAAGAAAGCTGCACGACGACGTATAGTTGGCGAGAGGCGAAAGGGTCGAGGCGAAAACACACTGGACTTTTAAGACTTTTAATGACGGCCTGATTTTTCGTTCTTCTCGAAAGCAATCTATACCAACGACCGCTGCTGCCGTCGTAGCGTCGGTTATCGAGCCACGACAACAGAATGCAAAATCGAATACAGATTGCTTCTACCTATGGGCTACTCTACTCCCGAGCTCTCGCCCTGCAAATGACAGACTCGATGACTGCACCGTATTGTTGTCACTTGTTACTAGCGCGGTCATTATTGCTGTTTTATAACGTGTCTTATGATATTACATCCCGTCTTATATCCGATCTCATGTCCTACACCATGCAGCGTGTAACTTCAAGCTAGTCCGGGCGCTCGTTCTATATGGATAATGTACACAAAAAGCCTGGGAAGTCTCGTCAGAGTAATTTCTCCCCGGATAATGCTCAGCGAGAGTATAAATGAGAGATGTATGTATAAAGTTGACTACTGCGCTCTCATGAAAGTGGAAAACGAATCGCGAATATCGCGATATCGTAACAAAATATAATATTATAACAGTTGAATTATTATATCGTTGGATAGAACGTTGAATTTGAATTTCTCCTGTTAAATGATTAAGCAAGTATAATAGAATTCGCATAATAGGAAAAAATCATCAGTATCCGACTCCAAAAGTGACATCCCCTTATTTCTCGGAAACTAAATATTACACTTTATTTAACTCTTTCGTGCCTGACTTTTTTCTAGGAATAATTAACATCTAATTCATGTCTTACTAGAGATTTTTAGGGTCGCTGATTATGAATCTGTAGAGTCAAAGTTCTAAAATTCAAAATTGCGGATGCAATATAACGAATCAAAATATCACTCAAAGCCAACAAAATTTAGTATTTTTATCCGCCATATTGAATTTTGAAAGTCTTATTACAGATTCATAATCAGTAATCCCAAAAATCCTAATAAATTTATTTAAATCCAAGAAAAATTTTTATTTTGATCCGCCATTTTGAAAGTAAATAGCGATTTTTTAAAATAAATAACTCTTACAATGATCTTCAAAATGAGCCCAGAAAGAATTGGCTATCTTAATTTTTGTGGAAGATATAAAGTTTTGAATGTTTGGTACATATATCCAGGCACGAAAAGCTTAATACTTATAAAAACATGATCTACGTAAATCATTAAAGTAGTAAAAACCCATAATTCATATATCCGTTTTTTTTCTATGCAAAATCGTCTAGAAACAAATTGCGAAACAATATATGTTTGCATAAATTAACAAAAAATCAAAATGATAAGCTTATAAAAATCCTCATAAATATTTTGTACAAATGACTCATGAAAAAAAAAGTAGTATTACTGCCTATTATGTCGATTTTAAGACTCTCATTTTATCAGACGCTCATTCTTGCTTATTTTACGAAAAATTTAATTCCAAGCATACACTCTGGCCTCCCAGACCCCAATAAAATTTCAAAACTTTATTATTGATAAAATTTATAAATAAACGGATCATGACCGTCTTTATAAAAAAAGTTAGAAGTCTTCAATAATTCGCAGCAGCAGAAACAATCAATTGTCGCTAAGCTATATGACAGTGTGTTTGTGAAGTTAGTCAGAGATCTCTCTCCGACTCCAGTGTAAAGTTACGAGAATTTTCCCCTAAATGTAGGTTTCGTTTTCCTTGAAATTTTTAAGAGGATAAAAATATTATAATAGATCTGTACATTTTTTTTCCTTTACTAAAAATTGCTCTAAATTTTTAATCCTAAAAGAACCCTCTTGATAATAATAAAACTTTCTTTAAAGGAAAATTCTAATTCTATTCCAATGTATTATCCGTGAAAATTTTTTGCAAGTAAATAAATCTTCTGATTCATTTTATTTCGAGTTGATAATGTAAACTCGTACACTTAAAACAATATTCAATTATATTTTTATTATTTTTTTTTAATATATTGTTCGTAAACAGAAGTAAGTAACGTTATAATAGAGAAATCTTTCCCGTAATCTTATTTATTATTGAGTTTACTACAGCTATTTATTATTGGATTTATTAGATTTGAGCTCGAGACCATTGAAACATAAAGTATATCTTCACATTTTAGTTTCTTGTTTATTTTTTATTGTAGATACATAAAGTACTCGTAACTGGGAAGAGGTAGGAAAAATGCTCAGCTTTCAACTTGAACTGGAGTGTTACTATCATTCAAATGGCTTTAAAGATTTTGAAAAATTCATGTCTGAAGACAAGTCAGAGAAAGAAGCCAGTGATTTGTTTGCGGATTTCAGCCATGCGAAGAAGACAAAAAACAGAATCTACGATGCAAAATTCCTTGCGATACTCATCGATCATTATTATGAACAAAATCTGTACAGAAAATATACGTTTCTTATATTTTATATTAATCATATTTCTTTATAAATAAACATGCATTACGTAGAATTTGTATTTTAATACAAAATCTAATTTTTGTACCAATCTGTCAAATAACACAAATAAACGTGAATTATGAGACGTTGAGTTTTTAACACAAATCCTAATTTTTGAGGGTTTGACCATACTCAATCTGTTAAAACAGTCAGAAAACAGAAATCTGAAAATTTATCATTTATTCTTTGAGCCTTGCAGTTTTGTCGATAATAATTGAAATTTGGCAATTAAAATTTCCCTTTAAAATTAAAAAATTATTTTGTTTATCTTTATTAGCAAAAAAGTTACAAATTTTTTAAGCAATTACAGTAAAATGACACTTTTCTTGAGTCTATGAGTAATTAATATATTTTTTAAACACTTATTACAATTTTAAACTACAATTCTAAAACGTATTTTTTAGTTTGTTTATGATCGAGTGAAAATAAAATTATAAAACGGTAATTTTCTCGAGTTACTATAATGATAAGACAGAGATCCTTCAGATCCCAATAACCATGTGTAAGAAAAATAAGTATGCATAGAACTAATTATTGCAAAATTCGAGCGATATTTAAAAAATTCTCAAATGGCACACAGATTCAAAAAGAATTAAAAAAGAATTCAGGCTTATGTCATCAATTCAGAGTTCATTTTAAAATGCAAAGAATTCTTTTTCTGAAAAGAGAGTTGTTTTTACATCTGAAAATGAATTCTGAATTTCTGAGATAAGCCTAAACTCTTTTTGAACTCTCTGTACTATCTGGATTATTATATCATCTGAAAGAAGATATAAGTTTGTGTTATGTTTCCAAAGTTTTATTTTTAGTTTTCTTTGAGAACTATAATCCAAAAACAAAGTGAAATGTCGGCGACCTTCCTTTAAACTTTTATTCCTGTTATTCGAAACGTATCTTTTTACGCCGATCCTAGCACAAAATTTGACATAGGAACATAAAGTTTAATGCGATAGCACCTGCAGCAGTTTTTTTCCTCCACTGTAGGATGCATTTTGCTTTAAATGTGCCTGCTAAACTTGAGAAAATTTACTTTTCACGTACGAAAAAGGCGAGATACTCGGGTTATCGAGCAGTTGTGTACATATGCTCAATATTTTATAAACAGCGTAGCCTCTTTCTCTCTTTCTCGATCTCTCCCACTTTGGTCGGAAGCTTCTTCGGTAAGCTCAGTATGTACCGAACACATAAAGTGTGTGTTGCTCTTATTGGTTGAGTTTTGCAAAGGTTTCTTCACTACGAAAAGCTCCGACGACGAGCTCGTGCCGATCGGCCTGGAGCGAGGAGGGTGGAGAGACGAGAGAGGAGACGTAGTTGCTACTACCAGCGCGTATTGATCTTTACTATTATTAGTCCGTCGACGGCCCCTATTAGAATTGTCAGAAACGTTACTGGTTGCTACCAGCTCTTACTACAACCGTGGAGGTCACTCCGATATAACTGCCTAATGTATTATTGTTCTTCTTTACTCACGTGAATCCATCAATGAAGCGACTTTTATTATATTCTTGATAAACGATCATCCTCATGACGACCGCGCTCAAAGATTTATTTCAATTGGCGCGGCGTTTGATTTCCTCTTAAAAGAGGAAATTATTTCTCTGTAATTTTATTTATCGAGACTGCAAACGTTATTAAATTTTCTTTTCTCTTTTTTTTTTAATAAAACGTAGGACGTGCGTAATTGAAGCTATTAAGCGAAATTATATTCATGAACGTATTATAGAGGAAAGGATTATATTACGTAATTAATGTGGAAGAACTATGGCTAATTATTCGACTTGCTGTATTCAGGGACATTAACGGGAAGTTATTACGTTGTTACGAATGTCGTTATGAATTATAACGGTGTAACAGCCGTAATCGCGAAATTCCAAGCGACCTTAAATCGCGGCACCACCGCGCCGTAACACTTTCGAGGGCGTGATTTACTTTCCGCCAAGTTTTACGAGCGATCGGCAACGTAACCGGAATAGGGATGTCACCTGCTACGACTGTATACCTTTCGGCATTTTGTGGCCGTGTGAGATTATTGCAGCGCGCGGCGCAATCTGAAGTTCCGCAATCTTCCGGAGGAAACTAATTCCACCGGGAATGCGCGTTGCCTCTTTACTCCGGCATTGCCAAGGTTTTATTCAGACTATATATATGTATATGTACAGCAATGTGCGAAGAAGCAATCGAATCTAGTGCATATGCGAGGAATCGCAAGCCCTCATCGCACAAAGCGCTGCTATGCAAATGCGGATTCTGGTAGCGCATTATTGGGATGAATCTCCAGGGAAAAAAAATTGAGCTCGCGCACGCCCTGGCGAAAGAGAGAGAGAGAGAGTGAAAGAGAGAGGGGGGGGAAGGTGAGAGAAAGAATAGAAAAGAATGTGAAAGACAGAAAAGGTACAGCTGGATAAGAGGAAACTTTCCGGCAAACGATTTCGTAACGGAATTCCACTCGGCATGCTGAAGGGGACAGCCATTGAAAGCGCGACCGACGAAACTGGAACGGAGTGTAAGTAAACGAGGAATGCTGCGTATTCTTACGTGAGATGTCTTTTTATACGTGGAAAGCATTTTATGAGGGAAGGTATCTTTATGTACGTGAATCCGTTCAATGAAAAATGGTTACTATGGTGTCCATTTGTAAATCTGTTCCATCGCTGATTTATTTGTTCATACGTTTCAAGATTTATGTCGCTTTTATGTATATAATGTTCCTCTGAATTGATAGTACAACCGGTGGAAAAGGAGAGATTTTCCAAAAAAATTAAAGTTGAAAATATAATCTTTTTTTAGTTGTCTAATTAAAAAAGAATTCAAAATTGAATTTTACAGAGCTAATGAGAGTAAACGCGCAGTAATTGATGCGCAACAAATTCCTTTTATTCAAAAATTATTTTCATATGAACGTTTCAGTCCCGCACAGGACTATTCTCAGCATAAAAAATAGAGGAGAAGTAGCACCCATTTTCATTTTATTGAATAACTTTGTTTATAATTAACATTTTCTATTGAAACTTGAACGATTATATTCGTCAAAGTGTTGTTTGACAGATTCTAGACTCAAAGTAATAAAATATTCATTATTTAGGACGTGATTTATAAAAATCTAATGCACTGCATAATCGGTGGAAGAAAAAAGTGGTTGTAATATGGCTATCCATAAAAATAATTTTTAAAAATTACTTTAGTTTAAAAGAAACACAGTACTTGTAACAAAATTATATATTTTTAATTTTTCATTGTTCAGAATTTTCCTGATTTAGAATTTTCCTGTATTCAGAAACTTTAGAAATACCATTGGAAATTTAATTAAAAATATTATTTTATCCTTGTTTAACATTAAACAACAAGCATAAAATAATGTCTCTAATGTTTCTAAACACCACCCTGTAGAATAACAATCAATTTATCGAAGAAATATTTCGATGTAAAAATTTCGCTGAAAAAACCATATTAACAAAATTCCATGATATTGGTTTAACTTTGTATAACTCGAAATGTGTATAGCCGAATAAAAAGTTAAATAACAAAAAAACACTCCAGTGTATGCACATTCGTATGATAATACACTCAAGTTTAAGAATAATGAGGAAGTATGTGTAATTAAAGGTTAAAAGTGTACCTTGAAAAAGTTTAGAAGTGCTCAAAAGTAAAAATGCTTTATAACAATTGTCAGTTATTATGTATTAGTATATTAGCATCAGTTATTATGTATTAGTATATTAGCATCATTAAAAAACAGTAGGCTACTAAATATCTAGGATACGAATATCTCTATAAACAATTGTTAAAATACGTCACCTAATAACGGAGATAATAGGGGTAGCCATATTGTCGACAGTAGCCATAATACCCTCTTCTCCTCTAAGTTATTCAGATATTAATGTCCTTAATACATGATCGAGGAGTACCTCAATGAATCCTCGATCAGGTAAAGGACATTAATATCTGGATAACTTATTTTTATGCTGAGGATGGTCCGAAGCGGGACCGAAACGTTCATATGAAAATAATTGTTGAATAAAAAGAATTTGTCGCGCATCAATTACTACGCATTTACTCTCATTAGCCCTGTAAAATTCAATTTTGACAATTTCTAGAGTCTAACATTTTTATTATTAAAAAAGAATTATTCTTTTAACAAAACCATGTATAAAAAGAAATTGAGAGAGACGATACGTTTTTATCTTTTCATAAGAACATATCTCCTCTCTCTTCTCTACAATTAGACATATACCAGATATATACAATAATGAACCAAAGTGGATGAAAATAGATAAACTTCGCTCGATGTTTTCTATTTTACAAAAAGAGACATTACGACAATAAATGGAGATAATCAAAAGACGATGTAAACGAATTACCACAATTTATTTTAATCGTGCTATATCTACCTCAAGCAAGGGTTAAATTTCCGGTAAATTTCGCGTGGAAAGTGATATGCGGTAGAAGAAAGTCGAGAGATCTTAATCTTCATTACCCAGCAAGATGAGAAGGAGAGAAAGGGATGGAATGAGGAGAAAGGGGGGCAGGATAGTAGGAGTATCGTTAGTCACTGTACGGAAGGCTGAGAAGTTATGTCGAGCCGAACCGCGCGTCGGTTGCAACGGGAAGGATTAAATCATCCGCCTTTAGCGAGGATAAACAGCGAGGCGGCGATAAATTATTTTAGCGACTCTATCGCGAATCGGTCGGTCGGTCGCAGATAATTAACCAAAGACTTAATGACGCGCGAAGGAAAAGATAACCCCCTTCCTTCGCGGCTCGACGAATCGGTTAAAAGTCGTTCGCGATCGGGAATGCCGCACCTCTTCTTAAACAAAAGACTTCCCTTTTTTTTACAGTAAAAGCGCTTGATGCGACGATTAGTTTCAGATCAACTTCGTGCATCAATGAAGAATTTAACAAGTGATCTTTATTCTTGAGAGTTAAGGGACTTCTGATTTTAAATTGAAAGGGCTCTTTGACGCGATTGTAAAATCGCGTTAGAAAGAAGGGAGCCAACGAGTACCTAAATCTACAATTCATGCATAATTAGTAAAGTCGCCACATCGACATAGCCCTCCTAAAGCGACATCCCTTTATTTCTCAGAAAGTAAACATTATATCTTATTAATATCTACTATTAAATGCATGATCTGCTCAGTAAATTAAATTAAAGAAATAAAATCTCATACACTGAGAAAAAAAATTATAGTGATGGCAACTATAAGGGGACAACTATACAAATTTTGTTAATATAATTATAATATACAGGGTGAACAATTTCAAACGTAATGGACCGAATATCTCGGAAAATATGAAAGATGTGGAAAAATGATTCGGATAAAAGTTGTACGGTCTCAAGGGGTGCAAATATTGATAGAATTAATTTTCCAAAAAAATCAATTTTTTAAAGTTATGTGAACGGTATCGCCACTTTTTTAAACGGAATTATATGATTTTTTTACATAATATAATTCTCCCAATTATTCCGCATATAAAAGTATTAAGGTAAAGATAGAAAAATTAATAGTTCACGAGATATTTTATACTTTATACTGGCACATTTTGACGTGTTTTCTGCATAATTCAACAACTAAACTCCTAAGGCAATTGAAGGTCAAAAGAGGTGAACAGAACTTAGAAAAAGAAATAAAAACTTTATTAATAAATCTTTAAGGAAGAAAGACAATAATTTCAAAAGGAAATAGTCGTTGAATTATGCAGAAAACACGACAAAATGTGCCAGTATGAAGTATAAAATATATCGTAAACTATTAATTTTTCGATTGCTTTACCTTAATACTTTTATATGCGAAATAATTAGGAGAATTATATTATGTAAAAAAAATCATATAATTCCGTTTAAAAAAGTGGCGATACCGTTCACATAACCTTAAAAAATTGATTTTTTTGGAAAATTAATTCTACCAATATTTGCGCGCCTTCAGACCGTACAACTTTTATCTGAAACATTTTTTCGTATCTTTCATATTTTCCGAGATATTCGGCCCATTACGTTTGAAATTGTTCACCCTGTATAGTTAAGTGAACTATATTGTAGTTATTGCAACTAACAATAAGTTAATGGTTAAGAGAACTAATAAAAAATACTTGTAGTATACTATATAATATAATAATTACAACTATTTTTTATTAGCTTTCTTAATCATAAACTTAGTTGTGATAACTATAATATAGTTCACTTAACTATATATTATAATTATATTAACAAAATTTGTATGATTGTCCCCTTATAGTTGCCACCACTACAATTTTTTCTCTCAGTGTATAACTGTATCCAGTATGGCATATTGTCCAATACAGTTTATTTCTAATAGTTGCTATTTCTAAGGAGTTATATAGTAAACTAAATAAATAATGCTAGCATATCGGACAGACTGTCATCACGATCGACTTATTTGTAGCGGTTGCCTGCTCATTTTGTGTATTCTGTTGTTGACAGTGAGTAGAATCAAAAATAGAATTTTCATGATTGTATTTCTCATGATCAAATATTTCGAAGCTAAGCTATTGTTTTCTATAACTATCAAGTGATGAAGTTATTAATCTCCGTAGTTCATATTATTGTAGTTCTATATTTATACTTTACAATTACGATGTATTTAATTTATAAATATTTCGTCATAACGTCCTGTTTATAACCAGAGAAAGGAAACTCTTTGTAAGGTAGAACCAATATGGTCAACCCCTAGATCAATAATGAGTATATACGTCGATTGTAATATTTCTTCGGTACTTTTATTACTCCAGATCATAAATTTTAATCTACCTACTAAACTTTATAAACCGTGATTTTAAAGGGAAAAAGTTAAGAGGTAAGTCAATTATTTACTTAATGAATTGACGAAAATAGTTTTTTGTGTACTCTTATATTAATATGTCAATAAACATATCAATATGTCAAGAAACTTAAAACATAAAATTAACATTGGATTACTTTATTATCCACTTTCTAACACTTTTTATGAAAAAGAGGAAAACATATTAGGCCATGTTGAGTAGATATGTATCCAATATAATTTAAATAGACCTTTTTTTCTAAAAATCTTCACTGCAGCCACGTAAATATTTGAAATTGTCTCATATTTTAAATTAATGTTTAAAAATGTTTCCTACTTTGAATCTGGCCATCAGTTTTTAATTTTGGACACATAATCAGCATAAAATTAGAAAAAATTGCAAAGCTTAGATAGGCTATATAGTTATCTTAGGTTCATATATTCATAACCTTTTTCTACATAAAATTTGCTAAAAACAAATTTTTCGAAAACAAAAATAAAATTCACAGGAGTTTGTTTTGCAAATTGGGTAGTTTAAACAACAATAAGTATATTATTGAAAATATATATCATTTTATATGTTTGTAATATTATAAAACTGTTTAATGGACATTTTTCTTATTTTTCTCATAATGCGATTTTAATCATAAAATCGGGGTGTGGCGTAAACTAACACACTTGTCGATAAGATAGACTATAAGATTAAAGATAGTAAAGCCACATATAGGTTAAAATAAAAAACACAGAAGATCTATCTATTAAGTTTATATGTATCTTTATATATTATATTGCCCTACATATTGCGTCTTGCAGAATAGCATAACGTACAAATCGATAAAAAATATTAACTTGTATTTTGTACAGATGACACACACACACACACACACACATATATATATATATAAATGAAAAAAAGGGAAATGTAGCATTATGTCATAATTGAGTCTCATTTTTGCTTATCTTACGCAAAAATGAATTATTGCAAGATTCAATTCGAATATTATAAAAAATTGCTATATCATCTGATAGAAGACACTGTCTAGTTTGTATTCATGTTTCCAAAGTTTTATTTTTAGTTTTTGTTTAAGAAATACAATAAAAAAACAAAGAATGTCAAAACAAATTAAATTGAAATGTATACACAAGAAATCCCAATACAGAGGAGATTTTAATTTGTTCATGGCGGATCTCGCCAGAACGATAACGAGCGGAAACAGTGTCTGCAATCCAAGACGGATTTTTCTTGTAAGCAAAGATTTTCCATGAGTCCGCGAGAGGATTAATCGTCGTCCGCAGAACGGTAATAAGAAGACGAAGAAATTACAGAGGATGAAGGAGACTTTAGGGATTCTTGACGTTTCCTTAGTACCGATTAAAAGCTGTCTAGATGGCATTTTAACGCCACGTTAAGAAATCTCTCTCTAAGAAATATTTCGTCTACAATTCAAATTTACTACCAGCGTTTTATAATCATTCGCAATCAAGAATTCTATCCCGGCGAGAATCGAAGCTAATGAGAATGCGCGACTCAAGTGTCGCAAGTAGCCTCGTTAAACTTTTGATAATAGACGCTATTAAACGGATGTATCGCACTGGATGTACACTTTCGAAGATAGGCTTGTACATTCAATTGCCTCGCTATAATGACAGATTCATGCTGTAACATCCATTTCGCAACATATCGTAAGGCTGCGCTATTACGATGTCTATTCACGGGGCCCGACAGCGCCAAATAGCGCAACCAACTTGGGAAAATTAGCTGGTCCACTTCGACCTAATCGATACGATGACCATTTCAATGTGCTTTAGAACGCCGTTCAGAATTGCAGTGCCATTTGAACGACACTTAGTCAATCTTTAATATTGCCAACTTTATAATTTAATGCTGCTGACAAGTTACAAAATTAGTAACATTCGTGTGATATTAAAACATTCTTTATAATAGAAGATTACAATCTGTTAATACTCTATCTTATCTTATATATTAAAGTCTTTTCATTGAAACTTAACAGTAATGTAACTTAATTATATGATTTTTAGTTTATTTTATTTCATTTAACTTTTATTTAATCTTCTAAATTATTTGTTATAACTTATATTATATATATTTTTATACGTTTTATTTCATGTAAATTAGTTTATTAAACCTGCAATATCAACGCTTACCTGTAATGATACTAAAAATTAATAATAATTTATTAATAACTGTGTTACTAACAAATTATTATTAATTTTTAGTAATAAATTACATTAAATTTTTTTTTATTTCTTAGATACATTATTTGATTTAGAAGAAAAAGTAGTGTTACTTCCATTAACGTTTTGTACAATTGTAATAATCAATATTTTAATTGAAAACTTAACGATTGTATTCGTTAATGTGTCGTTCAATCGATTCTAGACTCAAAATTATAAAATATTTATTATCCATTCAGCACAGAAACATTGCAGCAACATTATAGAAATATTTTATCGCAAGATTGCAACAACATTGCGAAATATTGCTGCAACATTACAGCAATGGTAAAATATCCGCCTTTAGAATATTGCAACAATATTACATTATAATATTGTTGCAATCTATAATAATATTAATTTATGATTCTATATTATTAATTTATGATTCTATATTATTAATTTATGATTCTATAATAATATTAATTTGATAAGTTTCTGATAATATTTCAAGTGTCATTATATTAATACATTTTAGCACATATAAATTCAAGAATGCCGTATGTCTTTTTAATTAATTTTTATACAGTAGAACCAAAAATATTACTATCAAAATAAATCTTATTTATTTTTGTCTTTAATGTTAAAAAATCGCTCTTTGAAGGAATTATTTTATTAGAATATGTAAAAAGTGAGTAAAAATTAAATCTCATAAGTTTTGCCTTTTATTCCATTTTGTATTTTTTAATTACGGAAAACAAAACTCTGCCACATCCATCTGGTGGCAGTGACGCGTAGGATATTGGCGGGTGAAGCATATTACAGGGCATTATTTTTTACAATAATTTTAAAACCTTGCTACAACATAGCTAAAAAGTAGTATTGCAAAGAAAGATCTTTACAATGTCCCCGCAACATTGCATTGCAATATATGTATAATGTTATATTATTTAAATTCTGATTAAAATGCATAGTTATTTGTTTAATTGTTTTTGTGCCAATAACAGAAAGCTCTAAAAACGTATGAGAAACATAAGACATATAAGTATATCAACGACCGCATATGAAGATTTTTGCAAGTCACTTTGACAAAGATTACTAAAATTTAGTGGATTTAATTAGACAATTTTTCAATGATGCAAACACAAACTGTGAAAACGTCTGAAACGATATGAACAAAAGGCTTCGTCAAACAAAGCTACGAACTTCTGGAAAGTTCATATGGCATTATTCTCCTGAGTTACATTCTACAGAGTGAGTATACAGGTGCAGAAAATGCGCATTCCTCGACTCCAGAACAAATGTTGCTGTAGGCTATATGATATATTCTCATTAGAGTTTATTATCTAAATTGATATAGTACTCCTGCTATATTCGCTGTACGGCGCAAAATTTGGAACAAAAGCGACCTCACGACCTTTTCATGCAGTAACTATTCGGCCATTAGCCTTTGCGCTACGCATTTAATATGCACATCGCGTTATATATTAGGTCACTGAAATTAAATAGGTAAAGCGATAAAATTTGATGGCGAGAACCTCGCCCGTGGATGTCGATGAACGCCCGAGATATTTTCGAAAATGGATCGTGAGATGTACAGGTGGGATACTGGCGGATTCTGACATATATTTTACGTCGCAGTGATGTCGGAATAAGACGCCGATGCCATCGCCATAGCATTTTATCGCGATCGTACGTAGATAAGAAACGCATCTCCCCGGAAATACCTGTCCACCCTCGAAAAACGAGTTAAAACTAACATTCTGTAAATCGAAATATGCGATATCGTTTTTTTTGTTATAAAATAAAAGTTTTAGACCGTTTAACATCAAATCTTAAATATGTTTCGAACATATTCAAAGAAGAAAAATCGTAATAGCAACTATAAATTTGTGAACAAATAGCATCTCAACTATGTATCTATCACAAAGTTGTAATAAAAACAATAATAAGTTATATGGAACTAAGAAAATAAAATAATATTAACTATTAATAAGAAAATTGTTGGATGAACTATAGAAAAATAGTAACACTAATGTCAGTAACGGAGAAATTGAACCGATTGAGATTCGAACTCGAGATCCCTCGTTCTCATTCCTAATAGGACTTCGGGTCTTGCACCATTGCTCCACTGTTATCATATTATTCCGGTCGTATACTTAATCGGTCATACATGGAAAAATATGAAGAGAGTAGAATAAGAGAGAAATATTTGGTGAGATAGACCAAACTGATCATTATTTTAGTTAAATAGTAATCAAATAAATTTTATAATTATTAAATATGTAGTTTTGACCAAACATTCTATAGCCTTAATCAAATAATTGATTTTATACAACTTCTAACCAAATGGTTCGTTAAATATAATTAAGTTTTTGATACTGTTAACTACAAAATTCATTTGATCACTATATTTAACTAGACGTTTGATTAAAATTTCTCTCAGTGTATGTAATTATAGTTGAGATGCTATTTCACTATAAACTAATAGTTGCACAAATATTGTTGCCGTGGTAATACAAACTATTTTACTTATTGCAATTAAAACTTTAGTTGTAATGACTATAAAATAGTCATTTATTGAACTATTGACATTAATTCTACATGTAAAACTTGTACATACAGCTATCACTTTTCATAGTTCGTCACCGCAATGAATTTTTCCTCGAATGCAAGAACGCGCGATTAATCTGATCAGTAGACAGCCTCAAAGCATTCCTAAGCAGTCTAATTAATTCATTCCTAAGACGCACTGCCGCAGATAGCAAGAAAACCGTGTTATACGATCTAGTCTCGTATAATGATGACGTCGGAATTTCATCGGTTTAAGCGGTTCTTGGTGGCTTGGCACGAAATTTCGTCTCCTGGATATTTCGTTACCTTCGCCCAGAAACAGATCGATCCTCATTGGTCGTATAGGGAGTAATATAAGGCAAAATCGTGTTTCCTAGAAGGAACTAAGCAGTATATCTACGGATTCTCGATTATTTCCGATCAAGTTTCCTCTTATTTTTTATTATTGAATGTAAGCAATTAAATGTCATGTTATCTGAAAAGCATGCTGGTCAAGTACTTATATCTTGCCGTCTTTAAATTGATTTATGTGAACCATTTATTATTATTAATTTTCCAGTGTTTTTTGTGAAGAATATTGAAAACTTTTAATCGGAAGCTTCCATTTATCATGTAGCGGATATCCATTTTTCGAGCTGTGTAAGTTCCGCGATCACAATTATGTTGCACTGCACGTAACTTCGGACCCCGGCTGTAAGGAATTCTCGAACGCAAACGAAGTTGCGATACTTGATACTACGAGTACTTCGAGAGGCACGCCAAGTACAAGAACTGCAACAATTTCTGGCGATTCGTATTCTGTACTGTGCAGAGTGCATCCCTCAAACTCATCGTTAGCGCAAGTTTTCTATTTTCATTAGCATCTGGAAACTTTTATGGAATAAGAAGGTCAAGAATGTAAAAGAATAACGTCGAAGAAATAAAAATATCGACTGTCAGTAAATATACTCAAATCTAAAAGCAGAAAAAAATTCTATTTTCAATTGATTAAAAAAATAAAAAAAGAAATAAAATTGACGTAAAGAGAAATAAATGAAAATATTATTTATAATATTATATAGGATGGATTTTATTTTGCAATATAAATAATTTGGAAATCAGACGTCATAAACCTAAAAGCAGAAAAAACATATTCCATTTAATTGCTTAAAAAAAAATAGAAATGGACATATTTCTTTCTTCTCGACAACAAAACAAAATAGAAATAAAATCAAGAAAAAGAGAAGTAAATGAAAATAGTATTTTAGGAAAGGTTTTATTTTGCGATATAAATAATTTGGAAATCAGACGCCGTAAAATGTATATTATGAGATACAATAACGAAAGCATTAAAAATCGAAAGTGGAAAGAAGTGTCATCCATAATGCGCGGTCGTCAATAAAATTCCTGTTAAGAAAAACTTACCCAAGTCTCTCTCGTTGAAAAATATATTTCTGTTACATATTTTCTCCTTTTCCGGGCCACGCTGTATAGCGCGAATAAAAGCCGAGTGTGCAACAGTGAGATAGATGTTCGAATCGAGCTGCCGAGCTTTTGTTGGCATAAATGGATTTATGTTGCGCCATCGATCTCGCATATGGCTTCGTTATGATGACACGCGATTCGAGTATCTCCACTTGAAACGTATTCCGCGGCGAGTTTCGCCGTGTCACTGCTGTTGTCACGGCGTTTTCGGAAAATTGCTGAAACGCAGACATAAATCTGTCATTGATGGAGATCGTCGATCGGGAAATATTTTCGAGTCGAGTCGTGGACAGTTCGCCGATGCGAGTACAGCTCGTATGAAAACAACGCCGCGAAGCGAAAAGAAAAAAATTCAATCTCGAAGATACGAGAGCGGAAATCGTTCACTAATTCATTCATTCAAATATTTTCGTGGACAATAAGAAAGATAAACGAAAGATGATCTCTTCATTAAATGGATACAATCAACGACACCGGCAGCAATCAATACTCTCTCCTTGGCTTAACTTCCAATCTTAGATTTGCACATTATATCTGTGCGACATTTGTTTTTATACGTGAATCCTTATTGGTCGGGAAAATGTCAAACGAAGATGCCATATCTATGAATTCAAGGCAGCCCCTCCTCCCCCACCCCTCCCCCAGCTCTTGCCTCGTATTTGAGGCACATCCAATGTTTTTCTAAAATTATCATTTTCCTCCCCATTATGCTCACATCTTTCTTGTCAAGAAAAAAAAACATGGGCAGGAAAGATACTTCAATGCGAAGTAGAAAACGGAAAGAAGATTGAGGAAGCTTACCGATTTGACGGATGAGGGGTAGTCGAAAAAGAAACCGCAAAATCATCCATCAACCACATCGAGAGAGAGAGAAGTCCTTAAGGAAATTACATAAAGACCTAACCACCCTTCGCGAACATACCCTGATGAGTATTCGCGTGCTATGTAATTCCTCGTATCAAACTTTGATGAGTCATATAGGTAGACCGTTCGGTATTTTAGAATCCTTAGCCCTGATCCCTCGAGGGAGACGGAGGAAATAAAATGAAAATCTAATTTTAAGAATAACCTGAAATATCCAACCTTCGTCAGAATCCGTCGGTAAGGGAACACACCAATCCGGAAGCGTAGGCAATACCTTTGGTTCTCCAGCAGCTTTGTATTGATTTACAGTGGTTTATACAGGATGTCTCAAAATTGCCGTTTAAATGTCCTTATGTTGATTCTTTTCCCAATTTAGGATCAATTTTTCTTTGAGGAAAATCGAAACTTCAATAATTTTTAAACATTTAGAAAAAAAAACAGTCTTTTCATAAATTAAACTTTAGAGAACTAAATAAACGATTACATTTCTTATTGTTAGTTATAATTTCTTAGAATTTCCCTGCCCCTCCCCTCTCTCTCTCTCACTCTCTGTCTCTCAAATCGAACCTACATCACTGAAAATTGTGATCCATTTGATGCATACTCCACGGTGACTTTGTAAAATTACTTTCGGTGCTCTCTGAATCAATAAAATCTTACTGAATAATAATAAATACAATAAACGCTCGTATGTTGTCAAACACAATAAAGTAAAGAAACGGATCAAATTTTTCGAGCACAATTAATGGATGTAATAATCAAGCTTTAATTAAATATTAAATAATACAATTGATAAATTAGGTACGTTTCGGCTTTACTTAGCCTTCATCAACCCAAAATAATATATACCTTAATCTTACTGATTTGCAGTGCTATGCTTATAACTGGGATCATCAGTGACTATTCATTGTCTTTCAACGATTTCGATTAAGAAGAGAGTACTCTCACTAATTAGAATCAGTTTATTGTTACTGAAACACAATGCATACATCATAGACGGATATAGTTATAGCACTGAAATCAGACTATTCACTGTCTTCCAGTAAATAATACACTGATTCCGATTTAGAGAGTGATTTTCCATTGTCTTCTGAGAAGTGATGCTCAATTAAAAATCTGATCTTATTCTGGACAGTTCTGAATCTTTGGTATAGAGATTAAACGCGCAACTTTTATACCACTGTCAAAACTCTTAAAGTTTACTTTAAGAGAATTTTAATTAAAGTAATAATTGCAAAAATCTGCGTTGGGCGTTTACGCGTAAAATACAAATATAAATAATAAATATAAAATATAAATAATTTACACTATGTGTATACAATGTAATCTATGTAAATTATGATTTACGTGTCATCCATTTAAACAATAATCATTAAAACAACAGAAATAGTAAACGTTATATACAACTCTTTTATTTTTAATGTTACAATAATATTATTTTATCAATACCAAAGCCAAATGTATTAACAACTTTAAAACTTAATTACTTTTTCTATATTCTATGTATATTATTCAATTTATAACAATTTATATTGCTTATATTGTCACATAAAGAAGATTCATTTAAACATAACGTAAACAATACGTAAATATTCTATGCAAATGTAATCTTTCAGTTTACGACTCAACTCTGCCCAAAAATACATGTATAATCTCAACACAATTGGAAAATTGCAATAAATTATTACCTCCCTCAGTATTTTCGCCAGGAAAAGTGGTCCGCAATTTATTCATGTATGTATGCAGTTACCCAGTCAGAATTGCGAAGCACAGATTATAAGGGACGCATAGAACATACGTTAACTACAATACCAATATCATTGTCTTTGTCGAGTCACTTGCGACAGGATTATAACGTATAGAGATATGGCGGAACGTTAAATCTGGCTGTGTGTATGCTCGCGACAGCTGTCATTTACAGACTTACACTATCCACCGGTTTCTAAGCCGATATATCTTATACGCGCTTCTTACAGCGGATGTTCGTACAGAATTCTCATCATCCGTATTAAGGTGTATTAAAACTTTTATCATTGTTTTCCACTGCGGGTAACTGCACAGCTGAGTTAAGATGGATTAAGGTGACAAAACTAGATGCCGATTTTAATTTTATTCTTCTCCTATTCTTTCAATTTTATTTCTCTATTCCAAATTTAGTCTTTTTGTCTTTCATTCTTTCTGATTCTATTGATTCTATTGAATTCTATTGATATATAAAGAGAATTTCTATATATTTATTATTCGAGAAATGTAAAAAGGTTAAAGATCAGGATATTTGATTGATTCTCCTATGTAAACCGTTGGGATAATGCTCTAAACCGCGATCTAAAGCTATTACTCCAAAAAGAGCACTAAGGGAATTAGTGACTCCATTTATCACTTAGCCTTTAGCCTTAATTTGTCCCCTCACCAAGCGAATCGAGCTCGGCCCTTTCGAAACTCTATTAATCACAAATGATATCAATAACTAAAAATCAAAACATATGACAATATACAAAAAAATGTGCTTACACTAAAAGAGTTAATTTTTTTTCTCTCGAATTCACAGAAACGTTTTCATAGCGAAAACAAATTTTATTCGATATGATTATATGGCTTCAGAAAGGACTCTCGAATAATGTACTTCTTGCATTTAAATTGTTAAAACTGTTAGTCCATGGTCGAGTAAACGATTCAGCTTGGTTAAGAAATAATTCACCTTTATAGCCAAAGTAAAGTACATGATCTGATTATAACCACCATGTAAGTTTAACGAAATCTAGGGTCCAACTGCGGCGACGCACGTTGGACTTCATGGCCGATGGTGGATGCAATAGTTGCATCGACATCAGAGACTCCGAAGGGACGAAAGCTCGTCGACGCTAAAAGCTCGAAGCATTAAAAGCATCGCATCCACGCCCCCAGCTTCCCTTTATGCTCGCGCGCATGTCGACGCAAGCTCGCTTAATTAAGCCAAATGTGAGACGCTTTTATTTCGAATTATCCGCCAGTCTCTCTCATTGGTTAAAAGGAAGGCGATTGTTTACGATCAGCGACTTTCATCCGTAAAAGGTCCAACGATATATTCTCCAAAATAATATTCCAAACAAAAAAAATTCATTAAAAGTTCTTTATTAGAAAAAATTATTAGATGTTATAAATTATTAGAAAAAAAAGATTTGTGTGTATTGTGATGCGTTGTGTGACCCAGATAGCATAGGACATCTTAGGGATATTCATTTTATATCCATTTTATATCTACACGTCTATGGACATAAAATGAATATCCATCATATGTTTGATTTCGGATATCCATCAATATTTGGACGTCCACAGGATATCCAATTTTAGATTTATATTCATATTGCGGTCCCCACTTTTACGGCCCATTATCGCTAAGTGGCTAGCGGGATTGCAAGATTCAGTACACTGGGGATATATTCAGCACTATATTAGGCCGCACGAACTAACTTCAATAACTATCCACCGCTCAACCGCGATGGCTGACACTCCTAAAAGCTATTGCACATAAAAAAAGGTTTAGTCATAACCGTAAGGCAGTAGTTGTAAAGTTTGAAGCGGTACTGTCAAACATGGATACGAAATATGAAACTATCAGTAGCGTAATAATGGTGGAGGGAGGCGTAGGGGCGGTCCGCCATCTTAGCAAGAACGCTAATTTAACAATACAATACCTCCTCGTTGCAAGCAAAAATTTGAAATCAAAGATTTGTTTGTAAAGGTTGTTGAAGACAAAAAAAAACATAAATTACCTCGATCGGCTGCTCAGGCAAAAGACAAAAGAAGAGCTATTAAAGTTGTGAAACTTTTATGAACAATTCCTTTTTTTTTGCTACAGTAAGAATAAGTTCTTACTGCTTGTAAATCTCAATTAGCAAACAATGTTTTTTTAAATATTTAAAAAACATTTAAAAAACAATATCTGCTGATTGGAATAAAGGCATAAGAGGCGAGGACACTCCAGTGGTCATATTTCCTTACTCACAACTGCTATCTATTTAAACGAATAACGTATATGAGATATTCTAATTTCTTTGCATCTTCTCTTTCAGCGATAAATTTCGTTTTGAAGCTTAAAAGTGGCTACATTATGAGACAGCTTAAGTATTATATAATCACAAGGCAGTAATCTTGGTCCCAAGATTTTCATCAAGTCAAAAGATTGTAGTTAATGTTTTATGTCCAATCAATAAAGAAAACCGTCACATAACCTAGTCACCTTTAAACTTTAAAACAAAATTTATCTCAAAAAGAGAAGATGCAAAGAGATTAAATCATGTATGTTATTCGTTTAAAATAGATTGCATTATATTTTATCCACGTTTAATATTACCACTTCAATTACGACTTATATACCTCTTTATGTGCAATGGCCTTTTACATTATTGATATTTTTAATTCCTGAATGAAATCTATTCAGGAGTTTAAAGAAAAATTTTTATTATTATAAAATTAAATAAAATAATATACATATTGTAAAATATGTAAGAACTTATAAGATTATATAAAAACATTTAATAAGTTAAATATGACAATTTCATACAAGTTTAATCTTATATGAAATTTTATACAAAAATTTTCGGCAGGATATGTTTCATAATAAATTATATGAATTAATCCTGCGTTTCAAATTTATTATTACTCATAAACTCGCCTTTATAAGATACTTGAGCCGAATAAGGCTCAGCGCACTAAATAAAGTTCACTTTTAAATTTATTATTTAAAAATGCGCTTTATGCCTAAAATATATGCTTAAAAAGTGTATCACTCAAAGAAGTATAGGTAAAGAGGGGTTGAGGCATTAGAACCGGCAGCAATATATTTATTTAGTACAACAAAAATTTGTGATGTGAAGAGGATAAATGAGCCGTTTTTATAAAAATTCACTGCAAAATTCATTAAGTATACATTATTTTATAAATTATTACAACATATTGTAATAATATTTAACTTCCTAACTATAGAAAAATATATATATCTATATATTGATTTTTTTTAATATTATGCTTTTTTATAAATAATGTATTTATTAAATAAGACGTTTATTGTTATATTGCTATTATCTTTTGTTTGTTATGTGTGACTTGTAACAGAGAATAATGATTTTCAATGCAGTTGCTAACTTTTGAGAAGCACTCAAATGGTCAAGAATTTCCAAGTTAAAAAATTAACACAGACAAAATTAAAAATAATTGTGATGTTTAACACTAGAGTAGACCTTAAGGAATTTCGTTTTTGTAATTAATAATCATTTTAAAAGTGATTTGGAAAATTAGTTATTGTTTATAATTTTTAATTTCTTTTTTATTCAGGCCTTATTAAAAACATAAGCATTTAATAAGGCCTAATGTCAGAGTTAAAAAACTATTTTTGTTTATTTGCAAATGTTCTATATGGAAGATAATTTTATTTTTGTGAGTAATTAAAATGAATATGTTATTCTCACTTGGTTTATTTCAATATCTCCATAAATAGAGTTTAAAAAATAAAATAAGTTAGGGCCTTATTCTTGGCTCAGATACCAGATATTTTTGAATGTCTATTTCAGCAGTAATTACGAACAGTAGGACACTGGAAATTATTTCCATTTTAAGTCTTTTAAATCACTTTTTGATATTCGATGGATGTCCGAAGTTGTGAAAAACAAAGTTTTTCATAAGGCGTCAACTAGACGTCCGTCGAAGTTTCAGTTACATCTGGGCATCCCAAAATCCGAACTCGAACGTCTAGTAAACGTCTAATGGACGTCCATGTACTATCTGGGGATTAATCTTTGAACTCTGACAAGTTTCGATGTTCTATGTACGCCAAATGGGGCTCTTCTTCCTCACAAGTAACGTAACGATGTATGACGTAGTTGTCGAGTGTTAATTCGCAGATTCGCTGACTGAGCGGGGTAAAGAGGGATGAGGATACCGTTTATGCAGATGTATGCGATTACGTGCTGTCTGATTACTGGCAGTGCGACACCACTTCTGCACCTACACAGCTGCCAACTCTCCTCCCAACGCGCGCGCCTTCCAAATGTGCGCTTGCATCTATCCGCATCACACGCCAAGATTAGTTATTAGATTGCAAGAACAGCTCAGACTCCGCTACGTAACGACACCGGTATGGAAATGGGAATGAAGATGGGCCGTCGTAATGTGGCGCGTACAAAACAGGAAATCTTCTCTCGCGCAGCGCACAACCGGCACAACCGTCGCATGTTACTTACATCGAGATCTACGCTCGACGAGATTCACGCGCATCCACGCGGATACTGAGACGGACGTGTGGAATCTCAGCGATGTGACGCATAAAATTTATCGCCTAGGGATTCCAAGATAAAACGTTTAATATCCCGAAGAACATCGTGTAGAAAATGAGATCGTCAGACCGCTCTAGTAATCTGGAAAGCGGTAGGACCGAGCAAGACGTCGAGTCGCGCGAGCGGATCTCTCGGCGTCACTTAGTCAAGCGAAGTTAACATGTTAAGCGAATCGTTAATTGTGTGACATGCCGTGCCATGCCATGCGCTTCGTAGACGACCGCGAAGTTCAGAAGGGAACTAAATAGAAGATTGGGGTAAATTTGGTGGAGAACTGCACTTGGCCCCGCAACGACGGCAAGAGTTTTGCCTTCCAGCTCCGCGAAACTCCGCCAGCATAGATGCGGCAAGAATTTCCTGGAGTTACTAATGGTATTCCAACATCCCGCGCCAGCCCACGAATTCCATTAGGGCACGTCAATAATATTCCCTTACATGTTACGAGGCCGATTAAATGTTAAATTACAAACGTAGAACTTGTTCCGCTCACCTTTCCTTCGTTCATACTTGCAGGATTTTGATGTTACTTCGTTACTCATGCTTAATTCAAATCTTTCGAAAAACCATAATCCCGAAAACTGAAAACTAAGATAACGTCTCAAAATGTTATAATACTGAAATCTAAATACACTGAGATAATATCTCAAATAATTATATTTCTAAAAATCAACGTATCTAAACAATATCCAAAATATAAATCCTCTCTCTCTAAAATATAATTTTCTTTTTATACTTTTTAAATTGCGTATATATGTATATACAAAGGTCTTATTATAAAAAAAGGAAAAACGATGTGGATTATGAAAAGTAATTATTTATATATACATATATACACCAAGGCCTTCCAGCCAATCATGACTGTTTCTCCACCAAGATTTAATTGATAAGTAGTTCTTGTCTGTAATTATCCCCTCTCAGAATTGTTGAGCGTACACGTGCGACCCCTCTATCTTTGGTAAAATTGGGTCTTCTGACTGGTATTTACGCCTTGAGTAGAAGAAAGATTGATAAAACAGGCACGATGTGGGAGAGAACAGAGGAAAAGCACGAGTGGGCGGGAGGCAAAGGAATTTTGTAAAGTAAACCGCACGTCATGCATGAGTTAGAAGGCAGTAATATACATATTTAAGAATTCACTAATATACGCGTTAGTACATGAAATCTGTGTTTCGTATTTCACGTGTACTTCATATTTTTAAATATTTTTTTCTACATACATACACATGACGTTTTTCTAATATAATAATGTATTAGATAACTATATTAGATTATCATGTTTAGACTTCAAGGCAGCATTACACTGATAACTTATATTTTTGTTTGTTATTGCATTTCCATAAAAATTATTATATTAGATTAAAGAGATAATAATAAATTAAATTTCTCAATAAAATAAAAATATGCATTTCATGTACCAGGGTGTATATTAGTAAATTTTTAAATATCACATATAAATGTATATAAATAATATCTCTTTAATGTAAAAATGTAATGATATTCTCACAGCTTAAAATATTTAATAATATTTAATAAAGCACAGGTTTTAATAATTCATATATCGTTTTCTCCTCTTTTTAATATAATAATATTAATAAATCTTTTCAAATCTCATATCCAAATGATGTTGAGATTTACTTATGTACAATTTCAAAAATATTTTAAGAAATTTATATTTTAAAATATTGTGTTGACATGTTAATTTTAGGAATTATAACTTTTCGGGACATTATCTCTTATAGTTCTTAAATTTCAGTACACAGAGAGAAAAAATTGTAGTGGTGGCAACTATAAGGGGACAACCATACAAATTTTGTTAATATAATTATAATATATAGTTCAGTGAACTATATTATAGTTATTGCAACTAAATTAATGATTAAGAGAACTAATAAAAAATAGTTGTAGTATACTATATAATAGAGTAATTACAACTAGTTTTTATTAGTTTTCTTAACCATAAACTTAGTTGCAATAACTATAATATAGTTCACTTAACTATATATTATAATTATATTAACAAACTTTGTATGGTTGTCCCCTTATAGTTGTCACTACTACAATTTTTTCTCTCAGTGTATAACAACATTTCGGAATATTGTTCCATTTTTCAGATTTCGGTACTTTCTTCGATTATGCATTGCATGTTCACTGTCCTTTAATAATAATACGTAAAAAATAATAATTGCAATAGTAGATGTAGCGATAATCGCTGAAATAAATTTCGCCATAGAGAAACCTAACGTTGAGAAATGTTAATTATATAGTTTGTCAGACATCAGCGAATACAGCTAAAGAAGTTTACAAAGAACTCGCCCACGAATTTTGTTTTATTCACCAATGGCATGTCAAATGAAAATGAAAATCGATGTTCACAGACGCCTTGATGTGGAAGCGTCGAGTATCCGGTAACAGTTAATCGAATATCTGGCGCGTCCCGTACCGGAAATAGCAACGGAAGCGGATATCTTAGATCAAGAAGTGGTTCACCTTGATCATGGAAGAGGATCGCTAACGCGGAAAGCGAGTGTCGCCTGATGATATCTGTCTGCAATTCAACATAGAGGTCTGAAGTGCTCAAGAGTTTGGTATCTGAAACGACACGAACAACGAGAGCTCCATTTATCTCAGAATCCTGTAGCGAGGTATTGCTCGAATATTTATTGAAGAGTCAGATAATACTGACTGAAAATTTCGCGACAGCGATTTTTTATGTTTATATAAATATGACAAATCAACGTACATTTTTTATACGTTAGCTTGAAAGTTTGAAACACTAAATACCTGCATTGTCTTTTTTTATTTTAATTTTTATCTCTTAATTTGCACGATAAACATTTGCTGCAAAAAATTTTGAACATTCAACTTGAGCGTCCTACATAATTATTTATGATAGACCAATAAAATTATTTTTAGAACTAAAACTGCCTCGAACTAAATTTTTAAATACTTCAGTAAAACCGTTCTTTCTATATAATATATAAAATTACATATCTTAACTTGAGAACATCGCGAAACATTAATTAAAAATTATTCGCGAAATAGCTGCCGACTGAGAATTGTAATTGTACATAAGATTAATTGACTTTAGTTAATAGTTTATTGTTATCAATAATGAATGCAACCGTACCGTGCTCATTTGAATTTCAATGTACATACACGTATCCGCCAGCAATTCATGTGAAAATTGTTGAAGCTGCGACGCAATTAATGTCGCTATATTGAATAAGAAAGCATTTAAATTTGCATAAGAAGTTCGTCGCTCTAACGTTTATCTTATTTAAGTTTTGACAACTTCCACCAACTAATATGATCCCGATCTGCGAGGTAGAACGTGAGTTCGCTTTAATAGTCGAGACGACAAAGGGCGTTGGTCGTATCCATCGAGACTGCCTATCGTGACTTAATGAGAGCGAACATTGAAATGCTTTTGTAATCGGATATAGCAGGTCATGTCTTTTGTATACGTTTAACGTTGCAATAACATTCCTTTACTGTGTTACGATATTCGGCGAAAAAAAATGTGATGAAGAGGGAAGAGAGCGAGACGAATCAAAAATATACTGTTAAAAAGTAAATATGTACAAAGAAATATAATAAAAAGAATGAAAAACTTGTATTTATTTTAGCATGTATCGCCTCTAAGTAACATTAGCACCAGTAAGCAGTAAGTACCATTTTCACTCACTTTACACGTTGCCTCTCATGAATCTTAGAGCGATGGGAAGCAATACCGTTTGACTGATGATAACCACTCGACTATTAATTGGCCTTACTATCTCTCAATTAACAGAGACTCGGATAGATGGCAAATTACAACGTACGGTGTACCGTTTGACAAATATTTGTCTGTCAACAATCCCTGCTTTGATTTTGGTTGATTATACGCAACTGTCATCGATCATAGAAGGCATTGCTGCTTTTCAAGCGGCAACGTCTGACGGGAATTCCTTTCGCTGCGATATACATAAATCCCTTCGTGTACATAGCCGTACAAAGTTTAGAAAATAATCATGTCGATATACAGCTGGATAATTTGCATGAAAGCAGGCAAGGTTTGTCCCAGCGGAATCGATAATTTGCGACGCTCGCACAGGCGCCTCCGATTTATTGAGCGATTCCGAAATGGCTCCCGCGGAAAAGTCATGAGCGATAGCAGCTTATCAATATGGATGTGTTTAACTTGCTGCATAATGGACGACGAAGTCGGCATTTCCCCCGACCAGGTGATATAACGGCGTAATCATTAGTCGGAACATTCGGACGGAAACTTGGTTAACTCGGATCTCCACTTGGAAAACTAATTGAAAGAATCCTCTCCTGTTGAAGTCTTCCGCTCACCGTTTCCTTCCTTCTTAATTCTTTTTATTCTCGAAAGCTTTTTTGCCGTCTTTGCTTTGTGCGTTTTGATCCTCAGAACGACAGAAATCTGTAAGAATGCTTTGCGGAAGATCGAAGCCGGTGGTAGGAGTGCTTTCTTTCGTAAGTTTAGAGCCGATATTTCCCTTTAGCAGAAATTTCAATCCATTCTGAATTGCAGAGACATTTAATATTGAAAGCTGAATGACTCGGAGGCGTTGGATGTTTTATTAAAAGCTTAAATGTTTCTTAATATAAAGCAATTCCTGACTATTTTTCTCGCTTTGTTTACTCTCTTATAAAATACATAGAGAAACGTTGCCAATACCGACATAGGTCTCCTAAAGAGTCACCTCATTTTTCAGAACATTACACTTTACTAATACTGAACTAAAAACATGATCTGCTTTGAATTAAAGAAATAAAAATATAGAGGAGAAAAGGTAGTATTACGACCATTTATAATGGGTACTTTCCAGCTACGACACAATCGACACAGTGTACAACCCGGTGCTTTCCAGCTATAACACAAGTCGACACAACCGTACACAGCTAAAATGCTGTGTAGCTAATTTTGTGTCGCTCATAGATACTAGATTTTTACATTTGGTATCATTGGAGCGGATGCCGTTTTTCCTAGCAAACATTCTTAACCTCTGTTTTTGCGCAATTTTGAAAACGATGTCAAATGATCGATATTTATCCGTGAAAAGTTGAATACGTCTAGCTTCGATAGAAGCAGTGTTCCAATTACAAGTCGACACTGTGTAACACAGTGTATGACTGTGTTCCGTTGCTGAAAAGCACCCAATATCTTTGTTATTGGATGATGAATTCTCGTGATTACTTATGAAATCATTTATTTAGTACACTGAGAGAAATCGTTTGGTATAATAGTATAGTGATCAAATGAATTTTATAGTTACTGGTACCAAAAACTTTGTTACATTTAACAAAAAAACTAAAAACTTTTTGTAATTTGTTGTATGAAAATAATTATTTGGTTAAGACTACAAATTGTTTGGTCGAAACAACTATATATTTAGTAACTATCACTATAAAATTCATTTGGTCACTAATCAACCAAACTTTGGATCGTTGATTTTACAAAACATTTCTCTCAGTGTAGCCTACGGTTATGCAATGATGCTAATACACAATAACCGACATTTGTTACACAGTATTTTTACCTATAAGCACTTTGAAACTTTTTCAAGGTATACTTTAACATTTAAATTACATATACTCATTCGTTTTAATTTTGGTCATAATAATTTGGTCTTAATAATTTTGGTCATTGTCGCTCGAATATAAGTTTTGAATTCTCTTTTGTTGTTTAATATTTTTTTGCTGTAGAGGCGGCCGGGATTGAAAGTAACAGAAGTGTTGTAACAGAGCTTATAACTTTGTCAAGAAAAGAGATGACGCTATAAGATTGAACGAGACAACCGCCGGCTTAGTGAGGCTGCGTTGGTAGCATGCTGTCAGTTGCGTACCGCTTTATTCACTTGGCGTACGCTGTGTGTGACGTATCTGCGTATCACGTAAGTAAATATTTTTCGATGTTATCACTTTTGTCTCATTAGTAAATATTGAACTTTATTAGCAATTACTTTTACTCACATACTTGGGAGACAATCATTATTTCACATTATTTAACTTATATTAATATATGTTACAACTTGGCTCAATATTGTTACTTCCAACCCCAAGTCAGGGTAAAAAGTAACATCGTGCCTTGGTCTATTCAAATTATAACACTTTTATAAATCAAATTAACGGCGTTCAGTTTCTGTGAAATTAATCTTGATTCTCCTTCTTATTTGTGTACATGAATTTAAAATTTATAACGATTTACAGACTCTTTTTATCTTATGAAAACCATATAATGTTACTTTCAATCCCGACCACTCCTACGCATTTCGAGTTATGCAAAAATAATAACATAAAGTTTTGCTAATATAGCTTCTTAAACATGCTAACGCCTCAACAGGCGTAATAAGGTCTCTTACGAAGTTTTTATGTTAAAGAAGTTTTTATTAAATAAGTTTATTGTAGTTTCACTGATCTATAATTAACGTTACATATATTTAAGTTTTCAGTACTGTAATATATATGCGGAAGAATTGTGTGTACGTACATTTGCATATATTCCGCAATATTTTTCCTTTATTTCGAATAAATATATAATTTTATAACAAAACATTGTGTTTTTTAAAAGAAAATCAATTTCTAAAATCTCTTTTAGTAGAGGAGAGAGGGAGGAGGACACATCACCAGTCTTATTGTTAGTATCATCTCTTTCTTTTATCTTTCATACAATATCGTCAAATAATTATAAATAATATCCTAATTAATAAATATTATAAATATTATAACTTTGAGTGTAAAATTCATTAAACAATATATTGACGAATGTAATCATTAAGTTTTCAATTTAAAATATTAAATTATTAACAAATTTATAATACAAAATATAAATAGAGAGCTATTACCTCCTACTCTTTTAATGTATATCTATAATTTATGTATCCGTGGCTTTTTTCCACATAAAATCTGCTAAAAACACATTTTTCGAAAACGATAATATAAATGCAAGATTTTCCACAAATTGCATAATTTAAACAATAATGAGTACATTACTGATCAATATCTATAACGTCCTAAAACTGTTTTATTTTTTTCTCTTTCTTATTTTTCTGCAGTTTTAAATATAGAATCGGGAATGTAACGTAAACTGACACCTGTCGACAAGACAAACTAATGAGATAGTAAAAATCATATATGACAGAGAATAAAAGCATTATTATAAGATTTATCTATTAGTCACCTAATTTAATCTTTATATATCACACTACATATTGCGTCTTGCGGAACAACATAAAGTATTTGTAGAAATCGACAAAAACTGTTTTAACATCGAAATAAAAAGCTTCTAAGATTTCTCATTTAATTTGTATTATAAGTATTTTGTACAAATGACTCATGTGAAACAGATGATCACTTATTTTATCAGACACTCAAAGATATAAAACATTCATTATTTAGGACATTATTTATAAAAATGTGACAAAGTACTTAAATAATATTGCAAAATTTAAAACAATATAGTAAAAATTGTTATATTATCGGATAGAAGACACTTTCTAGTTATATATTTGTTTCCAAAATTTTATTGTTAATTTTTGTGTTTAAAAAAACAATTCAAAAACATAGTGTTACATCAGTATCAGCGACTATTCTTTTTGTGTAAGGCACACGATGCAAATCAAATATATTGCCAATCGCACATACTCAAAGGATGTACGAGCCAAAATGGTCTTTTATGCGCGATTATCCATATCACGTAATAATCTAAAGAATCTTCAGAACTACGCAAACTGTATTAGATCTGGAATTTTGATTAGTACGTGCTTAATATGGCAGATGCGCCACCGAGAGTTCGTGAAGTGTCGTACAAACTCGAACTTAAAACTGCATTTAAGGATTTGGAACTGCATACTAAAATATTTTTCCTCTCACCTCGAACTACCTCTTTGCGTAACAGAACTTGTATTACTTGTTCTAGGCATCGTTTGAATATTTTACTTATTGAAGTAGGGGCGGGGGAGGAAAAAGAGTGCACGCGGTCATATGATATATGCGACCGCGTATGCAGAACTTGGTAAGTCTCCCCTTGAAACTTGGGTAATCTTCGTCCCCGGCGGATGGTGCACCACACGCGCACTTTCCCCAACTTGAAAATGAGTCTTCACCGGAATTCACTTGGCAGGCGCCAAATGGAAAAAGAGAAGCGCCGCGAGATATGTGCCGAGGATACTCGCCGGTCTCACTTACCCTCGAAACCTTGGACGACCTCGAAAAGCGTATATATACATATATACTTAGGCTTAAAGTTCTATCGCGTGAAATCTCTCAGCGTAGAAATATTGTAACTTTCCAAACGGACGCTCTAACAAATGTCGAAACGATAATGTTAATTGTTTAAAAATCTTAATCGCCCCTCGCGCGAGTCAATGAAAATAATTCACAACGAATTGATATTGTTATCCCTCTTTCTTCAACAGCAATACCTCGAGAGAAGAACGATGGGGCTTCCTTTAAAACATTGAAGTCCTCATCGGATGTCTACTCTAACTGAGGTAGACATTTTTCTTGCGCATTAGACCAGACCATTATTTAGTTTTCATTAGCGACGAAACGGCTTTCATAAATAATAATCAAGAAGTCCGGACGTTAAATCGATGCGGGAAACATCGTGCTCTCGTTACTCGATATAACGGGTGAGAGTCTCGTAAAAGATATTTTACAAAATCTCACTAATTCCCTCGCTACACGCCGACGCTCCCGTAGGCGTACCGGCTCTTCCTTGTTGCTTTCAATATTCCCCGAGCACTTACTTCGCGACGCCAATTTTACGAAGCAGTTAGCGGCGCTAACAAGTTATCGGAGTGAAATTGAAGGGAGATACCCAACGGCCGGGCTATACCGACGCGGATAGAAACTACACTACAGTTTGATCAGGTTACTGAAACTCGCCCTTCGGCTATTTTGATTACACCCAGCTAGATTTCTATCGTACACACAAGACGCCTCGGAACTACGCTACGCTTCCTGTCGACGATGAACGAAGAGAAAACTGAGAACAGTCAGAATTGTTTGAACATTAACGAAATATCTAATCTTTTATACATTAGGCTAAATCTATTAATCCGTTAAGTTCTAAAAGGTCCGTAAGCGCTTTTCTGTTTTAAGTGTTTATAACTCGGATCCTAATCCAAATTTTTAGAGCGCAAGCGGTATTTAGAAGTGTGAAGGAGTTGCTCTTTCCGAAAATCTAATCGGCGATAAGATGGCATGAAAAAAAAGATGGTAAGGAAAATGGAGAAGAAAAATAAGAGACCTCTATACTTTTTTACTGACAATCAGTTCAACAAAAAATAATACCAAAATGGGACTAGTCATTTTCTGTAATATTTTGGAGTTGAATACGAATCCGGTTTCTAAATTGCTTCATCACGTCACAATTTTAAGAAATTTGCATTTAAATTTGCAAAAAGCTATTTCCTCTTACTTTGTCATATTATATAACTACGTTACGTGCTGGAAAAATTTTATTGCAATCAAAATTAAGTATGTTTTTAGGATTTTCAACTTTTCAAAAAAATTGTTTAATCGACTATATTAATAAGCTATTCATGGTTAAATATGAAGTCTATTATATTGCAGAACAGCTGTGAATTAGATCAAAATTTAATAAATGTCTGAATTTTTGTAAAAATGTATGTATGTATACAAATCTTTCATGATACTAAATATGAATTTAATACAAAAATTGACAAATTTTGAATGATGAAATTAGTACAGCCAATGAAAATTAAATCAAGTTTGACTCTTAGCAAAAACTCGTATAGGGATTTTTCACATACATATTTCATATTTAACCACGAATATCTTATTAATCAGCCGATACAAAAAATTCCTTTTAAAAACCGAAAGTTCTAATAATACCTATACTTAATTTTGATTAAATAAAACTTCTCAGCACGTTACATATATCATAATTATAATATGATAAAATACGTGAAAATAGCCTTTTTTGCAACTTTAATTGCAAATTTCTCAAAATTGTAACGTGATGGAGCAATTTGCAAATTGGATTCGTATTCAGTATTTAAAAAAAGTACAGAAAATAACCAATCTCATTTTGATATTCAAAAGAAAGTCTTTTTTTGTTGAATTATGTATTAAACAAATGATTTTGCTATTTTTTCGAGTAGAATAATTTGATATAATTATTATTTCAGTAATTTATGAATTATATCAAATTATTCGAAAAGATAAGTAAAATCATTTTTTTTGTTGAATTTTTTAATTAAAAGATATGGGTCTCTTACTTTCTTTACCTCCACTTTCAACTTTTATCTGTTTTCCAAATATCCTATCCCATTACCGATTTAAATTTTCAATAAAAATAACATTTTTTTATCTCTAAATACAAATTGTGATCTAAAAATTTTTATCAGAAACCGAATTATACCCGATGGACTTAAAACGGAAAAAAGCATTGGGACCTCCTGGGATTTAATGGATTAAGTCCATTATATTTGATAATCTCTGCTGTGTTCGCTGTCGACAAATCTCTCGCATGGCTACTTGTGTCCCGGAAAATGGATAAAATAATTCAATTATCAGAGTATAAAACGTTGAGTTTCTATTTAGCAGGAGCGCATTACCGACAAACGGATTTTTGAATGCAATCGAGCCAGCCAGGCAGCCAGCCAGGGGGAAATCTTACGGTTCACAGCCATTAAGATGAAATGTGTACGGAGTTGTAGCTGGCGGCGATGGCGGTGTCGCGAGTCAGCTGATAAAATTCTCGGTTATTCGGGAAAAGTTGGCCCGAAGGTATAGCGCCGGGCTTCGGTGGATTTTATAAGTTGTCGCGAACCAAACCGTTCCGTTCCGGCAGGCAGGGCCGACCGATTTCACAGCTGCTGAATTATCGTCCGGAAAAGTCCGGACTTCCATTAAAATGGAATAATGTTCGCGATATAGCGACGAGTAAATCGAGAAACACGTTTGCCTTATCCTCCGGGAAAGTGAATAAGACGAATATAACTGCGCCGTTTAGCCATCTGGGGATAACGGGATAAAAACGCGTTTATACGACCGGCAATAGACAATCAGATTTTTTTTTATCCATCTCAACGGCAGATAGTCATAAAAAAACGTCGTACAAGTAAAACACGGCCATCGAGGCGAAGCATCGGGCGCCAGAACTGAAGGATGAAAGTCATATACATGTGCTCCACTTCCACCGACTCACTTATGACCTATATTCCTCTACAGTTTATGACGCAAGTTGTAAAACCGTCTGTTGGACGCTCCTAAACTTGATAAGGACTTAAGTCACCGGAACATCGAAATGTCGCGTAAAAGTTTACTTCGATAAACCTGATGGCGTGTATCACTGAGCATGGCGCACCCTATTTTACACAAAATTTAGAGTTTCAACTCGGTATGTGTGCAGCTCTCGGTAGACACGGCGACGTTGAAATTTTCACTCTCGCCCACATTTAGCGCTTAATACGTCTCTTTGAATCGACGTGGCTTTCTCCATTATAAACGACGGAAAGAAGAAAGAAGGAGCGAACTTCGGCACAGTCGTCGATAAAATGTCGGTCGGGGATAAAGACGGCTAAGCAAGGCTAAGCATTTGTCGACGTGTGAAGTCGGTCCTCCCCGGAAAAACTTTCTGAAATATTGAGAGACTCCAAAGAGACTTCCACTGTTCGACGCGAATGCCGTACGATCCCCGTTTTTCCAATTCCCTTCCTATCTCCATCCTCTCGCCGCGAAAGTAGATGGACTGTCGTCTCTCAGTCTCTATTTAACAGCAGAGATCGTTAAAGTTAAATTAACTACTTAAATGCAGTTTAGGTGACCAAATTTTCAAGCGCGAAAATAGCAAGATCGCTTGATGGAATCAAATTGATTTAAAATCGGCCACCGTAATTCTCAAAGGAGGTGCGACTGACGATATTTAACTTATATGTATATAGATTTATATATCTAGCTTTGCATCGTCTCTGTCTCTATTTAACAATAGAGATTATCAAAGTTAAATTAACTACTTAAATGCAGTTTGGGAGATCAAATTTTCAAGCGTGAAAATAGCAAGATCGCTTGATAGAATCAAATTGATTTAAAGTCGGTCATCGCAGCTCAAAGGAGAGGCGACGAACACTATTTAACGTATATGTATATGTAGATTTATAAATCTAGTTTTCGCACTGCCGTCTACCTTCCTTCAACTTTATCATGCATCGCATTAAGAATGTTTCGGCGCCTTACAATTTCAGCTAAAAGTTATCGAAATTTCAAAACTGCAGACACCTCTTGGTCTTTCAGTTCATTTTTGAATAATACTTTGAAAATTGATCCGTACATACGTCCTTAAATGATTACGGAGAATAAACGGGATGACGCGTGCGCGCGTTTGAAATCGATAGCTCTTTATATATTACAAAAAGAGAAATTGGGGAGCGAAACACGTACGTTTGTTTGGAAATTTATCGTGCATGAAGTCTTCATTTGTATTCATTGGTAATATCGAGAATTCGATCAAGTCTGCGTTGGAATTTGCAACTTGTGATCAAGAACCCACCAAGTATTTCCGGCGAGGACTCGTGCGAAACATACTCTAAAGGAATGCTATTCCTCCAAAGAGCTCAAAGCACTTCCCCACGAATGTCAGAGACTTTTCCTATTATCGGACACTCTCTAACGTTAATACGTCCTTCCTATCCGGTATTCGGCTGTAAACTTAACGTATTTTCGCCGTTGACTTAAAACCTATCGAACTTTCCTCGTTACGTCAGATTTCATCGACGGCTGAACGACGTCGGTTGAGTGGAATCGCGTAAGAATGAGACTCTGCACTTAGAGCGTGAAAACCTTTCACGCGTAATATAGCCAATATACTCGTGAAAATAATAGAACAAATTTCAAAATTAAATATACATCACTAATTGTAATTCTGTAATTATAATATTAAAACGTTAATTAATTTCATACTTGTGGTGTACATAAATAATACTAATAAGAAAAACTAAAGTATTTTAATAACTAAAGATTAATTTATTATTCAAAATCTGTTTTTTTTTTTGTTAATTCTTCAAATTATTTCATTTAATTAGAATTAGAAACACGAAATAGTGATTAAATCAAACAAAATATTCTTAAAATATTTCCTTAACTAATAACATCCTTTAAATATTTCATCGTATATTTGAAAACATTTTAACAAAAATGCGATTAATTACTTACACGATCTCCAAAATCAGTTCCATTAACTTGGAATAATTCGACAATTGAATAATTATTTATTTCTTTTGGATTATAATAGGTGTCTGATTAAGGGTACACGGAAAATAAAATTTTCGCTGCTATAGCTAATCATGCTTTACTAAAGCTATTTGCTGTTACTCTTAATACATAAATAAAGCAAAACATGTATGTCTATTAGAATCACATTGTATAGCATAAAAATAGTTATCGGAACTAACTGATATGTCAGAGATAATACACTTGGTAGCTAATTAATGTAATTACCTTCAATACACTTTTGGCTACAGAATATATTTTGAATATAGCAAATATGTTCTGTATATAGTTAAACTTGTGTATCAAATAGCTAAACTCTTTCAACTAAATAATATAGGTATCATAGATAAGATATTAAGATAAGCGCTATATGATATTACAATTATAATTTAATTAACATACGCAGTTTTTAGTTACGATAGCTATTTTTTTCCTGTGTAGAACCTTAAAAAATTAAAAAATAGGATAACATCATGTAAAACTTTTGTTTAAAAAAAAATAATTATCAGAGAAAAAATTTTATGTATTATAATTACAACATAAATTATTTATAAAATAAAAAATAGACTATAATTAAGAATTGATCTAATGTAACTTAAGGAATTATAAGATCCTATATAGCGAATCAAAAAATAGAGTATTTTTCAACATCATGTAAAACTTTTAAAGAGACAGATATAGTGGTCCGTATTCAGAATGCGCTTATAAAAATGTTGTTTTTTTACCATTTTATGAAAAAATTTTAAAAAAGCGTGCTAACATCTTTATAAACACGTCCTGAATGTGTTTCACAGGCTAGAATATGTTTCTGTTTTGAAAATATGTATATTTGTTTTAAAAAAATAAGATGGAAAATTACATTGAAAAATGTTGTTAAACTTTAAACACATTTTTGTCGAAAATATTTTTCTAAGCGGTAACAACAATAACTCAAACATAGTTTATTTGCAATCAATTTGAAATTTCAAGCAATATTTTTAATAATATTCGACATTGGATTACAGAAGTTTTTTTCCGATTTTTAACTTTTTTCTTACGTTATAAGAAAAAGACGAAAGAAATTTTTAGGGAAAAACATAGTTGTCAAATTCAAATGTGTACAGTTTCATGAAAAATAAAATTCATCAGCGACTTCATCTCGTAATTTGTATCAATACTGAGGATGGCTCGAAGGATGAGCCGAAACGTTTATTAAAGTTAATGTAACATATTATATTTTGTTGTTTAATCACTGCGCACCGTTAACCGCGCTTGACTCGCATTTGCCGTATCTCTTTCTTGTTTTGAAAATTTCACGAGTCCAAATTTCTATATTAAAAATAAAATTGTTTAATATTTCCTCTATGATCCAAAAATGACAATTATAAAAAACAAAAAATTGCTTACTTTTTAATTTCAAATAATTTACCAAGGCTTAATCGTACAAATGTGCATATTTATTTTGTAAAACATTATTATGATTTATTTTCATATTTATTCTAATTTCACATCTTACTTTTTTTAAAAAATACATGTTTTCAAAGCAGAAACATAATATTTATCTATCTTTTCAAATAAAAGTTTACATAATGTTAAAAAACATCCTATTCTTTTATTCGCTAGGCTTCTATAATCCCTTAATAACGATTTTTAAATAAAGATCACGACATTTCACAACCATTTAGTTTTGTTGTATATTGCCAGATAAAGTTTTTTTATATTCCAATATCATTTACCAGATTTTTCTAACGCTGATTTAAACAGCCTTTCGATATTGTATTGTGAATATTGCGATAACCCGAAACGCACAAGGTTTTTTCCAATCATTCAAACCGCAAATAATCTTGAACGATTTCGCATTACACGAATCAATATCAAATAAAAAGAAACAAGAGCGGAAAATATCTGTTAGAATCTCTGTGACAATTTTAGACAGTCTGATGGTGAATTAGTTTGGCGGGGATTTTATTCGGCAGATATGCCGGCGACCAAGAATTTCCGTGCCGGACGCGGGTTGGTAAAACCGAACCGTGAGCAAACAGTAATATGGGCGGTTTTACGCTAGGAGAAACGGACAGTGTGGCGACTGTTGGTGTGCATCGAGAAAATCCAGAAAAATCGCTTTCTCTTTTGTACCAGCGCGGTCTGACGTGGATAAAAATACGATGAACGTGCAATTTCGCCTTCATACTCGCCTTTGTGGTAACCACTTCATACCTCCCCCATCCACCACATCGCTATTCTCATTCCTAAAAAAAAAAAAAAAAAATTCTACACTGAAAATAAAAATTCGCTTAGTACACAGAGTATTTCATTGTTTTTCGACGAAACTGATAAACTATTTTCCAGGTCACATTGTCTGATAATACAAATAATTCACATTGACAAAATTTTTAACAGTAGAAACGCTGCTATGCCATTTTTAACCCATTCTTTCTTTTCCAGGTCATTTTGATTTACGCTTGGAGCTTTAGATTTTTGTGACTTTTTATAAATAACGATCATGTCGTTTTTTGTCCATCTATCTAAAAATTACTAGAGTAATATGGATTAAGTGATTCATCCGCGGTTTTAGGGGATGCCCAAATCACTGTGTGTTTAGTGTAATCTAGTGTTAAATAATTTATTTAGAATATTTACGCCTTTTAATATTAAAATCGCTTAATGATAATCTTACAAGGAGGGGACTAGAAGTGAAAACGCCCTTTTGCGGTTTGCTACAAAAGATAATCCTTAGTGCCTAAATTAAGAATCCTAAACTCTAACTTCAGATATCCCTTAATTTTATCAAAAAATAATGAAAATTTTGAAGTCATCGGATCTATAAACTACTTTGTAGAATGATAGATTTTAGGAAATAGAGGAAAAAGTTAATTTTATATTATTACAGAACCAATCAACTTTTTTCCGATGCATAGGCATAAATATATTTCGGATTAACTGTAGTTATTTTGACAGTGCAGTGGACATGTTAACTAATACTCGGACGGTATTAACACAAATTGTATTTATATGCAACAAAGAGTTCAACTAGTTCTAAAATATTATAACACTTAACTTTTTTCCTGCATTTCCTAAAATCTATAGTTTAGATCTGATGATTTCAAAAAATTTATATATTTATTATTATTGCTTTTTTTTTAAAGACTAACGAATGTCTGAAGCTAGAGTTTAAAACTCTTAATATGGAAGGATTATCTTTTGCAACAATCTACATTTCAAAAGAACGTTTCCACTTCTGATCCTCCCCTTGTTAGTAAAAAGAATTTTCTTCCGTGCTTTCTTTTTCCTCCGTGAAGCTGTGCGTCTAGCTGAGATAAGCTAAGGTGACTGTCCAACGGCATCAAACAGATCTAGTTGCCGGATTACATTCGGTGTGTGCGCTAGAAATTTTAATTCATCTGAAAACTTCTTTTGGGACGACAGGGACAAATGCAAAATGAAAAAAAAACCAGCTGCGATATATCAATGTCGTACAACAACCGCAAAAGCATCCGCGAAATCCGGACGAGACCGTGTTTTTACGAACGTTCCCTTTTGCCCGCGAGACGCAAATTGCGGAATGTACGCCGCGGCCTGGTTCTCTTATTGCGTAGCGCGGAAAATACATGCACGTTCCGGTGCAAAAGTAAGTAGTTTCGTTTAAAGCAGTAGTTCTCTATCTCTATTTCTCTCTCTCTCTCTCTCTCTCTCTCTCTCTCTCTCTCTCTCTCTTTCTCTCTTTCTCTCGAGCTTTTTTAGGTCACAGATTGCTTAAACCATAAAGGTCATTTCTCTTAAAATATGAATGAAAAAATGAGTTAGAAGGTACGTGTTTCTAAAAGCTTGTGTTGTTTCAGCTAAATTTGAAAAGAAAGCATATTTCGTGCCCACGCCAAGAAAGGGACAGCAGAAGAAATGTAAATTATCAAGCTTCTATTTTTGCCCCACTCTTTTTCCACGATAATTTTTTTAATGATCTCTCCCGGTAAACGATCAGTACTGGAAGGCCATTTAAAGCGATAAGAGGAATCCCATTGAAATAACAATCGCGCAATGAGGTGCTAACTCGAACGCCCGGTAACTTTTCAAAATATGGCATGGTGGACGCATTGGACTGAGGCGCGGCGAGGGTGATGGTACAATAACGACATTGTTCGCTTTTGGCGCGCGAAGACCTAACGCGTGCAATCTGCGGGCCTGGCATTGTCTCGTTAATTAAACGGATAAGCCGTTGCGAGACGACGGCGACGACGGCAACTAACAGCAGCGACGCGGACCATCAGGAGCTGACGCCAAGGGAAGCAGACGTGAACGAGTGAGCGAACGAGCGAATGAGCGAACGAACGCGGCGCGGCGCCGCTCGATGCGTTGCACAAAGCGACGGAAACGTTTGACGGGGTTGACGGACGTAGCCGGAGATAACAAAGTTGGTGGCGCGATGGTAACGTGGTATGGTACCGGCCGGCAGAGAGGGTGACGAAGAGAAGACTTCAAAGCTGAGGAGGACGGAATCACGTGGGAAGGACAGAATAAACGTCTATTCATACATCGCCATCTAGGGATCCAGTAGTCTCCCAATATACACACGCTGACTTGTACAAATGTACGCAACGTTCCTGCCATTCAGTCTATACTTGATCAATGAAAAGTGACTGCAAGCCTGGTGCATTTTTAAAACGGATAATTTTACTGCAGCTGTTACTTAATTTCCTGGTCAATTGAAAATAGACGGCTTTGAAAACAAAAACCAACTGGATAACTAGCCTTCCGCCTGTATACACGTGAGTCTGAAACGTCCGATATAAAATAACAACTAACAAGGGAACCTTTCGAAGTGTCACACCCCGATTTTAATGAAACTTTATATACATTTAGGTAACATAATTAGATGATTTTAGAAAATGTCAGTTGCGGCCAATATACGGTTTCAAGGGATGAAATCATCCCTTATGTATATAGTGGTTTTCAGCTTTTTCCGTTATATCTCGAAAACTATTCGAGATATCAAAAAATGTTTTACACAAAAGTTTTACAATAAAATTACCTCTATTCATTCCCGTTAATAACATTTTTTTTAAATAATTTTTTTTTAATTTAAAAAATAAAAAAAATGTTTGTAAATATTATTTACGGAAATGAATAGAGGTAATTTTATTGTATTAGGTATTTTATTGTGCTAAATGTATGTAAAGTTTTATTAAAATCGGGGTGTGATACATCGAAAGGTTCCCTTGTAAGCTAACTCCGGTATTCATAATCAATTGTTATTTCAAGATTGTCTTAAGTAGTGTCTTAACTAGTGTCTTAAAATGCTAATAGAGCTCTGTGATTGATTGATGACATCTCAAGACGGTATTCGAGACGGTTTTAAATCGAAGACTCAATAAAGCTCTGTGAATTCGGCCCCTAGTACCTCTAAAACCAACGTCCCTATCTGGCTTCCCTTCTTAGAGAAAAGTAGCTGGTAGGATGGATTCGAGGCCCCAGAGTACAATAAATGAATGTAGCGCAAAATGCCGAACGAGCAAAATCTCGCAGGGGCGCGTCAGACCCAGGTGTACAATAAACGTAATCTTTTTCTGTAACAATTTTATTAATTATTCATGAAAAATATTGCCTTTGACCAAAACAACGTCCCCTTAAAAGATTTTGGCAAATCGTCGCTTCCCTTTTAAAAATTATTGAACAAGATGATATTGTGATAGTATAATTTTAAAAAATCGGAAAAACTATAGAAAGCGTAGTTTTGTAGTCTTTGTCAAGCAACAATTGATACAGAAGTCACATTTATCAATAATGATAATTGAAAATAAAAGTTTGATTTTTACGTATATATTTCATAAGTTTTTAATAAATTATTGAAAAACAATTAAAATTCTCAAAGTTTACCTTTATTATTTATTACAACAATTTTTGTTAAAATTGTTGTAATAAATAATAAAGGTAAACTTAAAAAGTTAATCACTTTGACTCTCCTAAATAATAGAACTTTTTTTGCAGATGTCCATCTGCATTGTTTTTTTCTTGAAAACTTACCTTAGAAATAAAAAACTTTAAAAGGTTATTTTATTTCTGTATGGAAATGTGGTCCGCGCTTTTTTTATTCTGTATGAAAAAAAAATTATAAATATTTAAAGAAATCTCGCTTTTTCCTTCATATGTACGTTCAAAGTTTATTAAAAAAAACATATTTAAATAATTTCATCAAAATAACCATGGAATCGTCAACTACAGTGTTGACAGATGTTCCATGAATTTTTTCAGATTTTTTTTAATACTTTATTGGAAAATAGTGTCCGACATGACAGACCCATGTCAAGCTGTCGGTGTCGAAAAAATATATGTATACAGGCGGAGGGCTAGAACTAAATAAGAAATCCAGTTTAAAGAAAGAAAAGAAAATCTCTATTAAAGTAGACATTTCCAAGGAGATGTCATATGAAATATGTATGATGAGATATTTAAAGAAAATTTTACGGACAAATTATTCGATTTAATCTGAAATCAATAGCAAAAGTCAAACGGGTGTATAGATAAAGAATTGACATCTTTGAATATTTCTACAGCACTCAAATTATCTTTCGATATTAGAAATTAAAATACTGCCCAATATAAATTTCCAAAGAATCTTGTTTTAACTAACATTTTATATTTGATTATTTATTAATATAAGTAAGACTTGCAGCATTGCATTCAATAAACAAATAAACTATTTAAAAAAAAATAAAAGTTGGAAAAGGAATCGAAGATTTAGTAGCAAGCTCCATGAAGAGAAGAAGATTACGTGATAAATAATTCGCAAGTAGCGCCTGATCTATATCCATTCTATGATAAATATAATATACTAGCTTGGACACATGCTCTCTAGGTTACGTGCTCAAGAAAGTATTGAAAGTATTTCCCTTTATTGCAGTTGCCTCCCTTTCTTCCTCAAGAGATCTCCGTGCGAGATGGGAGAATAGGTAGAACAAGGCTAGCTGGTCCCGCGGGAGGACGAGCTACGCTGTCAAACCTCCGATCAATTTTTCACTCACGTAATTCCTTCGCTTTCGCAATTTTCCAATGTACTACTTGCCATGTTGAACCTGCCAGTATCGGAGAAGACCAGATCAGTTTTGAAATTTCCCATCCCTAAACAGGAATTTCAAATGCATCCTCGCCCCTCCCCCTCATGCTGCTGTGCAATAATCGAAGTACTCGCGTAGAAATGGGCAACAGATAACAAGATCAATAAGAGAAAAGATCGCAACTGAAGTAAGAAGAGGATTGAAATAGTATGTAAGAGCCAATCATAGACTCTTATATGTCATATAATTTTATATCTTCTTTTTTGAGATGGTAGTTCTGAGAAAATAAATGATGGAGAAAGGTGTTTGAATTATTATAGACAATTCCGTAGCACGTAGAAAATTAATAAGATTTAAATTAAATATACTTTGTTCTTCGTAATAAATTCTCTAATTTTCTTCATAATGAGTCTCCCTCTTTGCGATGTTCGCCGAGTTAATCCACGGAAGTATATCAGTTTTATGGACACCCCGTACTTAATTTACTGCGATACGTCGGAAGCATTATCACTCTTCCTGCAGTTAGTAACTACATTTTCTGCACGCCAGCGATCCTTTGTTACTTTTCGCATACACTCGTCTCTCTTTTCGTCGTATTAATGCGGATGCTGGTGTCGAGTTGGCTGTACGACGTTGCAGGGCATCGCTAATAGACGCTAAAATACAATTTGCTGATAGGTACGCGAGCAGCCTTCGGAGGAGCAGATTTTAGCAGGAGTAGAATATTAATTAACGTCGCGCGATTCCATTAAAATGGCGCACTGTCTAAAGGATATATCCATTTATCGTTAATAGCCTATTTAGCACGACACGTGGGATTTATCCGAGTATCATTACTCTTTGTGAAATTATAACCTTGTGAACAAACGTGTTATATTCATATAATGATCATGATTTTGCAATAGAGATGTCAAATGTTAATTAATTATGCCGCTACTAACGGCACAAAATTCATATATTGTAAAATAATGATGTATATAAATTATAAGACATAAAAAATATCGCTTTATTAAAAAATTATCTTTGACTCTGTGAACATGTATAATTACTTTTTAGCTTCTTCATAAAAGGAGGTCCAGGTATGTATCTCGCGGATTTTGGAAAGTTCGATATTACCCTTTGCGTCATGCGAAATGCTCAGCTTCCCACCTTTTTCCGCTCAGTTTTTAATTGTTTTGATGAATTTCTTAACGTTAAGCACCAATTTTTTTGTTTTCTTAGAGTGCCTAGAACATGAATAAGTATTAAAAAATTAAGCAATCATAAATTTTTATTTGCGTAATTATTATAATTAAACAAGTAGTCAAAATTTGTACTTTTTATGAACAAAATGCCTTTTATACTAAATTATTATCAATATCAAAACGGCAATTTAAATCATTTAGTCTTCCTAAAGTATATTTCGAAAAAAATCGATATTTTCTACTATAAATTTAAATAAATAATTAGAATATTTTTTTACAAATAATGTTCTGGGGGTTTTTTGGATCACTGAATCCTAATCTGAAATCAGAATTTCCAACTTTTAAAATTTTAAATGACGGGATCACTATGATGGACAAAACAAAGAAATAGAGTTATTATTTTAATACTTAGTATCTTACTTATTCTTAAAAGTTTAAAACTAGATTTTTTTGATCGCTGCATCCGAATCTAAGGTCAAGATCTTCGAATGTCGAAAGTTCAAGATCGCAAAATCGAAATGACGGGCAGAAAATTTAAAAAATTGTTGCATTGTTCTTCTACTTTTGTTGCGGAATTCTTTTATCTACGAAACATTAAATCAAAATTTTCGAAAGTCAAAATAGCTACAAGAGAATAACATTTATTGCATTTATTTTTGTAATTATTGATTCTAATTTCATTCTATTTTCTATACTGATTTTCATAAAAATTAAAAATTGTTTAAGTATTGATCCGCCACACATTAAATAGGCCATTTTTAATTAAAAAGTTTTAATTTCTGATTCGTAATCAGCGACTCAAAAATCCTTGGATACAAAGTGTTTTAAAAAATCGATCTAATACAAAAATTCGTGACACAAAGAGTTAAAATACAATTTGATATTGTAAAAGTAATATGTAACGTTCAGATGTCAATGGGCAAGTGTCAAAAGATTGGAATTACAAAATTTTAAAGTTTGGAATGACTTCACGCGTAACAGATATTACAGCGAATGACCGAAGCTTCACAGAATTTGTAGTGCCTAAGTGCCTAACTCTGTCAAACTCGCAGCTTTCATTAAATAGTATTTAAGAAATAATTAAAGTGTTTTGATATTTTTTTAATAATTTATTTTATTTTTACTTTTTAAATAAATAAATTTTTAAAAAATGTTTATTTTATAAAACGATAAAACAAATTAAGAACACGAGAAAAGATAAATGTTGAGGAAAAAGAGATACCAGTAGATCTCAAACAGAAAAGAAGAAAAAAAGCTTTGTAACTCCATCCCTTTGGCCCATTGGTATCTTAATATTACGTATTACTTTTATATCAAATTCTATATCTTAATATCAAATGTTCCCAAATCCGCAAGATACATGTCTGAATCTCTCCTCATTAGATGCTTTTGCATCAGTTTCTATGTGCATTCAAGATGAATTTCAAATGTGTATACATACATCACAGTAATCAATATCTTGATGTTATTAAAGTAGTGCCAGCTGCTAAAGGTACCAATGTCGATATTTGAAGTTCTTCAGAGAAGTTTTGCACGCGCAGAAACTTTTATATGTTGCAATTAAGAGAGTCATTATTGAACGAAAGAGGGTCTGATCCTCGAGAGACGTACCGAGAGTTTTTGCGAATTCTGGCACGAAAGGGTTACTTCTCATTCGTCCAATTTCACCGGCAAACCTGTGCGTATACGAAGCAATGAAATAAAATACCTCTGGGAATATAAGAGGGGTAGAGAGAATTCTGCAACATGGCGGATGTAAGGGGTAAGGCAACTCGCTGCTCGTTTTAGTTTCCATCGGAAGATCGACTTCTGGACTATTGCAATATCAACTCTCGCCGAACCTCGTGGCTCCCCGAATTGCTGATTGATTACGAGATTAGGATTGATCACGCGAAGAAAAAAACGTGTGGCCATAATAAATCACAAGGCCGGATGAATCGTGTGGACATAATTTTCTTCCATTTCTACTCTCTCTCAATTTCTCTCCATTTTCTCTTTCCTCGCATGCTATGGCCCTTAATGTGCAAAAACGGGGGAATAGCTTGAAAGCGGCCAGTAGGATCGAGGGATTCACCCAAGACATTTCTCTCTCAAAANAAAAAAAAATCTAGGACGGAGACGACAGTGAGACACGTTTAGAAATAAATTATATATTTAACATAAGCTTTTATAATATGTAATATTGTGAAGAGCGTGAGCAACATATTAAAAATATTTAAATTTTAATATCTTCCTACAGTGCCTATAAATACGGCCCGGTCAATCGATAAGCCGATAGGTTTAAAAAATCTCCGATAAATAAGCTCGGAAATTGCAAGAAGTACTTCCCATTTAACACCATAATTGTTAATTACATTAACAATTCTGCTTTTTGAAGCAGTTTCCAAACAGTTGCGCAAAATAACGAGTCACCCTTTTAAAAGAGAATCGCGGTTTGTTCAAGCGGTACGTAGCTTAGAAAAACCACATCCTTTTAAAATAAACGTTTCAGCAAAACTAGATTTTTCCATAAATTCTGCCCTTTGTGGAGTTACGTAACCGAGCGTTACGTGCAAAACAAAAATTAAATGCATGCCCATTCTTATGGAATACAAAGAAGTCCTTTCTACGTTTCGCGTTTCGCGTTTCTGCCATTTTTCCATTCTTCGGCGAGACACACTATCCGTTACCTTTCCCTCGAAGATACAAGGGCAAATAAGCGGGTACGTGTCTTTATAGAATGTTCCATCTCACCACAGTGCATGTCAAGAGTACGCAATCAGTTCATACGCAGATTAACTCGAATGGTAATTTAGCAGTCTGTGAGTAAACCGCGACTCGAGATTTACTTGCCTTCGCATGCACTCATCAACATACACTTCTACACGCGTATTTTACCGTACTGAACAATGCACCTGCGATTTCCCCTCGTAGCGCATTTCACATCTCGCCAGCGGCGAAATATAAAGCACGGTAATTTTTACAAAGTCGGCGTGCAGAGCAGCATGCACACACGCGATGAAGCTTCTCTTATCGATACGAGCAGTCGCTACCTTAAATCGTTTTGTGAACGATATTTTGCGACTCCAGCGTTTCAACATATTAGGGAAAATATGTATTTCAGATCGATCGATCGAGGAGTACATGCCTGCGAGAAATGAGCAAGCGTTTTAAGTACAAGTAAGCTCTGCATACAACGAGCGTATCAAGGTCTCAATTGAGCGGATCTTGTATGCACAAGGAAGCTAAAAAGTCAGCCTCCGTACCGGCGTTCAATCTCTCTCTCCCTCTCTCTCTTTCTCTCTCGATACAGAAATGCGAAATTTTTCGATGTTTACCGAAACGGTTTCGCTATTGATCGCGTCTGGTCGCAGCAGTTATTCGGTTAGTGAATAAAGTTTCGCCGACGAGGGATTCTGAGATGAGCAGAATTCTCGCGGGAGCGAATTTTCATCGAGGACTTTGCGGTGCGTTCTTACCAGCGCACAAAGCCGTTATGTTTACGTATATCTGTACGATGCCTCTTTCACCCAGCCGCAGCTTCAAGTAGTTGCATGTTGGTAACGTAAGCAGTCAACTATAATATAATTCAGCGTAGGATAAGGAAGAAACGTTCACAGGAAACCATCACAGCATCAAAAATTTGTCGATGATTTTGTAATTTTTCGCAGTGGCATCCAAAAATTCATACACTATCCTCTTTTAACTGATTTTAGAAATATCTGAAGATTTCTTAAAATGTCGTGAGACAGAAATAATAGATGTTCTTCGTCAAATAAAAGTATCTTTGAAAATATGCAAGATATATGATCATCTTTGACTTTTTATTTTAGAAGTTTTCTATTTCGATGAAAGGTAAAACAATTTGATAAATCAAAAACGTTTCCTTTTGACAGCTTTTGAAAATATAGACGAGAAAGTAATATTATGAATTAGTGGTCATAATAACTATTATCTCCATTATTATATAAGTGAATAATTTTAGTAATTACTTATGGAATCATTTGTTTAGTAATCTGCCGTTATGCAGTGTTAATATGCCAATACACATAGAGCTCTATATTATAAAGGTAGCGCAATCTTTTTATCTGAACGATGCCGACTCCTACTGGCTGTCTTCCCTTTTCAATCGCCATTATGGACCTAAAAATGGTCTCTCGTCCAATGCGTTCAGTGTAATTCTGATTTACACACTTATCAATTTTAGAAAAGTTACTAACATTAGGTCCAAAATAACGGTTATTTGCGCTACTCTTATATTATAATATAGAGCTCTAAAATATACATAATACACAAGTCGACATTAGTTAAAAGGCATTTTCACTTTCAAGTATTTCAAAAGTTTTTCAAGGTACATTTTAACATTGAATTACCTATACTTCCTTATTCTTTTTAAACTTGAACGTATTCCCATACAGTACAGCATTGCAAAAACATTGTAAAATATTTCTGTAATGTTTCATCAGCATTGCAGCAATGATAAAATGTCCGCTTCAGAAATATTGATACGTAATGTTACAGCAACATATATAATATTGTATTAACGTTACTGTAGTATTATGTATCAATATTTTTGAAACGGACATTTCATCATTGCTACAATATTGTTGAAACATTGCAGCAATATTTTATAATGTTCTTGCAATACTGTGCTGTTTGGGTTATTACACGAATGTATGCATACTCGAGTGTTTCTTTTGTTATTTAACTTTTTATTTAGCTGTATACATTTCGAGATGTGCAAAGTTAAACAATAGCATAGCATTTTGTTAATAGGTTATTTAAATGCTGGTAAAATGACTATCAGATTTTCATATGGAAATGTTTCTTCAATAAATCGATTGTCACTTTACAGGTAAGCGTTCAGAAACATTAAAGATATCATTTTATCCTTGTTATTCAATATTAAACAAGGATAAAATAATCTCTAATGTTTCTGAGCACAGAAAAATTCTAAACTAGGAACATTTTAAACCGTGGAAAATTAAAAATATATAATTTTGTAACAAAATACTATACTTTTTCAAACAATATCAATTTTCATTTTAAATTCATTTTTGTAGTGACTCATATTACCATCCCTGTTTCTCTTCGACCCATTATGCTATGTCGTTATATTTTTTATAAATAATATTCAATGTAATAAATATTTCATAACTTTGAGTTTAGAATCTATTAAACAACACTTTGATGAATATAATCATTAAGTTTCAATATAAAATAATGATTATTAACAAAGTTACTGCATAAAATGTAAATGGTGGCCATAATCTCACCTTCTCCTCTATATTATATTTTTGCATAAAAGTCCCTCCTTCTATTTCCTCGAATAGAAGTGAATAATCCTCCCCGCACAATCAGCTCAAATAGGCTTTATCGGATAAAGACTTTGTCAGATGTATTAGTGAATATTTATTTAAGTGAACTCCCCTGCCAATAGATGACAGCACCTCATAAGGTGCAAACCGCAGGGGCAAGAATTCCAATAAACTACATTTTTTTTAATATGCCGGCTTCGCCGTAAAACACAAATATTCAATGAAAATTCGTTTAAATTCGATCAAAATACAATAAGATGAATCTCATCCGTGTCATCAATACACAAAAAAAATTTTGCGCGTCGTAAAAACAGATCTACCAACGACGTTCGAAATTTTTCGGTGATTAAAACGTATTAACTTTGCAGTATTCATAAATTTTCAATTCATTATTATTTGTAATAATTATTGTTATTTGTATTACTATTATTATTGTAATAACAATTATTATTATTTACAATAATAGTAAATTGGACACAGTATATTGTTTGTTACAATTTTCCTGCAAATATAAGATTTACAAAATGTACAGATTATCGTTGTCAACTAAATACAGACACTAATATTTTCTCATCATCACCGGAAGTCACGTAGACCGGCTCTCGTCGAGTGACTTATATAAAAAATATAATGCATAACTTTCTTTTTCAAAGCTTGAAATGATCTTTCTAGACGTGATTCAGTTCCATACAGTTTTGTATAGTTGAAAAAAAAATAAAATCCTTACAAAGAGTTCTTTGGAGCTTTATTTCGCTGCATTACTTCCGTTTTATAACATTATGAGAATAATAATGTTATGCCTGCATTGAAATCGACGTATATTTAACATTCTCTGGCTATTCAAAGTTAAAAGCTTAATATAACAACGTAGCTCGTAATTGTATAGATTCGCTAACCTAAACTGTTATTTTCAAAGTCGTTTAAAATCTAAACATAATTAATAAATTCTTTAATTCATTTTTTTTTGTTTTTTTTTAGTGCCGTCGAAAGCTGTGTGTGCAAGTTCCGTTGAGGCTCTCTCCTTTGAACCTATATGTTTTACGAAGAAATTAAATTTACGTCCAAATACGTGAAAAATCCAAATAAATACGAACATGTTGGTAAGCCTTCGTAAGTTTCTAATACGGAGCAACTTTGATTTTCGAATGTATTCAAAAGTTACAGCTACTTTAACGAAGTGCAGTATGTAAATCTGAGAATTTTAGTTACTCTTGAAAGGGAAGAAGGAGAATCTCAAAGAGTGTAAAGGGAATAAAAATTTTGTAAGAAGCGAACCCGTCTCGCGAGGTATTCGAAACTTTTGCATAACTTTGATCGAAGGCAAATCCAACTTTTAGACGCGTGCCGGAAATTTGCGCAAATTTGGCAGGCAAATTGGAGGTTCACGTTCTACGCTAGTAGTAGAGGCCGACGTAAAGGTAGACGCGCGATAGGTCGCCCACTCACCTCGCTGCGCCGCAGGTAGATCCGCAGCCGGTCGAAGCGGACGAACGGGGGTCGCAGCACGACGATTATATGGGTCGGAGTAACCGAAAGCACGAGGGTACTACGGCAAGACTCCCGTTGACGTAGACCGATGCACGGTTACTACGCGCGCCTCCCCGGTCACCAGCTTGGCTCTCCGTCCGCCAAGCGGGAAAAAAGGAAAAAGTGGAGAAAGAAAGAGAGAGAGAGAGATATGAGGCGGGTGAGTAGAGACAGAGAAAGAGAGACAGAGATAGCGTGTGCGATGCGGTGTGAGAGATCGAAGTCTCGTGGCAAACGTTCGTGGACTGAGTGAACCCCGAGTTCGGACTGAGCGGCGCTTAGGCGACGTTGGCGTCGCCTAACGGAGGGCGCGGGAATCACCATCGATCCACCGAGGGTGGTATGAGAAGTGCCCGTTAAGAGAGGGGTGCGGAGTGAGGATTGGTCGCTTCATCGGCGGAGGGACAAGGATGAACGGAGATAGAGGCGAGGTTGCGGTAAGACATACCACCACCACCACCATTGCCACCACCAT